>OX940979.1:3172978-3284204 GCA_954871275.1 Leptopterna dolabrata
CAAACGACCAAAGTCAACTTACCATATTGTTATCTTAAAACATTGGAAACAAAATATAACAATAATTACGATTAAACTTTTTATAGGCTACTGATTTTTTTCAATCAGTGTAGCAACACTTGTGATTTGTTTACATTTGTATAAGTTCCAACTGGGACGATCATTTATAACACAAAATCTAATTTTCTATTTTGTTTCGCAAATCTGTTTTAATTTTTTAATTTTAAATTTTAAATTTGATCATTTGACTTCTGGATTTTAACAGACATGCTCAAGAAGAGATAATTATTTCATAAAGACGCATATTTTTGTTGAAGCACTTATTTTCGACGTAATTTGATGGCTTACATCTATAATTTAAGCTTTAATTAGGTGACACAACTTGCGAATGCTTTTCTTAAAACTATTAAATGGAATATTCAAAAAAATTGTCAACTAGATATTTTAAATCGCCACAAAAATAGAAAACTATATTTTACTCGTGAACACACGTAATCACAAAAAGTTGCAATTTTATTATTTGACAATAAAATATAAGCAATTAACTGTGCTCAAAAAACTGTGAAAAATTAAAAGCCATTCAATTTCTGACTGATTTGATAAAAACCGTTACCTATTGCAATTCAAACTTTAAAATCGAACAGATTCAGCCACTTTTATTTTTGAATTTTGCTTTATACACATCATCATTGTCTGAATATTTACCATGATGCATCCGTCAAATTGAAACTCCTATTTTCCCTTGTTTTTAGAAGACCACAATTTCTGATTACATGACCAATGGAACGTGTTGAACAAACTATAAACAAATAATAAAAGTGATAAAATTCTCGAAGAAACTTCATAAAAAACATCATTGCAATTTGAATTTGTAAACTTATTTGATTTGCCCACATAATCTTTTCAATATGTTGTTTCATATATACAATTGTATTAATATTTACCATGATGCTGATGCATTCGCCAAATTGAAACTTTTAATTTTCTTCGTTACTGGATTAAGAACCAGAATTTCTAACTATAAAACCAGTCGACTGGAAGGAATCAATAGTGTTGAAAAAAACTGGAAACAAATAATAAAAGTGATAAATTTTTACGAGAAATTCTATAAACAAAACATTATTGCAATTTGAATTTTAAATTAAAAACTGATTTGGCCACATGGTCTTCTCAATTTTGCTTCATATACAACTGTGTAAATATTTACCACTAGCTGTGTTGCCCGTCGCTGACGGGTAGAACTCGGGGTGGGTCCATCTGACTTTGTTACCTCTCGCACAAGTAAACCTCCTTATGTCCTTCCCTGGTCATAGAAACATTTAAATACGCGAGATGGGTTCGATCCATTGAGCCGTTTTCGAGAATTTAATTTTCTTATGTTTCGGCTTCCCTATAAACCCCAACCCCTATCCATCGGATCCGGAAGTAAACCCCCTATGTCCTTCCCCGGTCATAGAAACATCTAAATACGCGAGATGGGTTCGATCCATTGAGCCGTTTTCGAGAATTTAATTTTTTTATGTATCGGCTTCCCTATAAACCCCAACCCCTATCCATCGGATCCAGAAGTAAACCCCCCTATGTCCTTCCCCGGTCATAGAAACATCTAAATACGCGAGATGGGTTCGATCCATTGAGCCGTTTTCGAGAATTTAATTTTTTTATGTTTCGGCTTCCCTATAAACCCCAACCCCTATCCATCGGATCCGGAAGTAAACCCCCCTATGTCCTTCCCCGGTCATAGAAACATCTAAATACGCGAGATGGGTTCGATCCATTGAGCCGTTTTCGAGAATTTAATTTTTTTATGTTTCGGCTTCCCTATAAACCCCAACCCCTATCCATCGGATCCAGAAGTAAACCCCCCTATGTCCTTCCCCGGTCATAGAAACATCTAAATACGCGAGATGGGTTCGATCCATTGAGCCGTTTTCGAGAATTTAATTTTTTTATGTTTCGGCTTCCCTATAAACCCCAACCCCTATCCATCGGATCCGGAAGTAAACCCCCCTATGTCCTTCCCCGGTCATAGAAACATCTAAATACGCGAGATGGGTTCGATCCATTGAGCCGTTTTTGAGAATTTAATTTTTTTATGTTTCGGCTTCCCCATAAACCCCCACCCCTATTCATCAGATCCGGGAGTGAATCCCCCTATGTCCTTCCCCGGTCATAGAAACATTCAAATACGCGAGATGGGTTCGATCCATTGAGCCGTTTTCGAGAATTTAATTTTTTTATGTTTCGGCTTCCCTATAAACCCCAACCCCTATCCATCGGATCCAGAAGTAAACCCCCCTATGTCCTTCCCCGGTCATAGAAACATCTAAATACGCGAGATGGGTTCGATCCATTGAGCCGTTTTCGAGAATTTAATTTTTTTATGTTTCGGCTTCCCCATAAACCCCCACCCCTATTCATCAGATCCGGGAGTGAATCCCCTATTGCAAAAGCAATTTTTAACTCTATATCTCTTACTATAAGAAATAATTACTTATTCTTTGGATCTCGTGCAAACAACTCAACTTTTATTGAAATTAAAATCGTTAGGTTCGTAAATACATATGTTTTTTAGCTCTAATAATTTTTGTTACCAAATTTTAAGTATGTGCTGTTGAAGGTAAGAAATTTAGACTGCCGAAAATAAAAATTGATTAAATAATTTCGCATTTGCGACATCCCCCTATGTCCTTCCCCGGTCATAGAAACATTCAAATACGCGAGATGGGTTCGATCCATTGAGCCGTTTTCGAGAATTTAATTTTTTTATGTTTCGGCTTCCCTATAAACCCCCACCCCTATTCATCAGATCCGGGAGTGAATCCCCCTATGTCCTTCCCCGGTCACTGAAACATCTAAATACGCGAGATGGGTTCGATCCATTGAGCCGTTTTGGCGTGATTGAAAGACAATCAGACCGACAGACAGACACCACGAAAATCACCTGTAAATTTAGTTATATAGATAAAACATCCGTCAAATTGAAATTCCAATGTCCTCGCCACTAATTACTGTAATTTCTATTTACACAAACGGTAGACAGTGTTTAAAAAAACTGAAAACAAAAAAGAACTATAAAAAATCTAAAAAGATTCGATCAAAAATGTCAAAATTAGTCGAATATAATCGTACACTTGGTCCTACCAATGTTACTTTATATACAATAATTATGTCAATAAATTTACCTTGGTGTATCCGTCAAATTACACCTTGTTTATTTCTTCTTATTTTTGTTAACTATTATCTTGTTTTTGTTTCCTGCCAAATTCAGTAAAAACGATACTGAATTCACTGAGATCAACAATAGATTGTTGTGGTTTCAGTGTTTTGATTTGTAAACTCTGAAGTTAGCTACGCTGCCATAAAATGCGCCAATTTGTTTGAAAACACATTAGGACACTTTTTTAGAAGAAAATTGAAAATAAATACATTTATCAGTTAAATAATTAATAGATATTGAAAAATATTTTTTACATAAACAATGAATTTTATAAATAAATACAATTAATTTTGTAAGTAGACAAATTGGACGAGTTTAGGCATAAGGTTGAAAATTCGGTTTGTATTGTTCGTTTGGTTATTTTGTTATTTTTTTATATTGTTCTACCCTGTGACCCCCTCCGGAAAAAAATTCTGGATCCGCCCCTGCTTTCAATGAAGAAAACGATTTTCAAGAACTTATAATAGTAACAGTAAGCTAACTAATTTAGTATTTAATTCTAGAATTTGCATCGCCAAAATGCATAGTATTTAGAAGGAGAGTGAATTTTGCGTCGGTACCTACCTACCTTCTGCACTTCCAGGAGTCTGGAAGTGGATTTCATCTGTAGGTTTCAAAGACGCCGCGTGGGCGCTGGAATCAGCGTCGCTACCTTCGCCACCTCCGCTCTCTAGAATCCCCTACTCTGTTGCCTACTCTGTGATGTTCCCTGTTCTAACTCTACCCTAACCTCATCTTTCACTTATCACTTTGCATCTACAAACATCGTGTGGACCTTCGAGAATTCATCAACCATCAGTTGTGCGTTAATATCTGCTCGAAGTTTTTTCAAATAATTGTTTCGTTCGGTTAAGTTCAAACCACTATGAACCAGCGGTACGCGGTCGTAAAATTTGTAGACTCGGGCTTGATGCGCGTTGTTCAAGAACGGCTGGTCATGTGTAGGTTAGCCAACAAAGAGATTCATCATGCAACATATTTGTGTGGGAAGAAATTCTCAGTGGAAAAGCTGTTTGTTGGTGGTAAGTATATCCAAGCTCATTATACAAGGTCTACCTGTATAAATAATTTGTTATACAGTACTTATTACATATTATACATCCTACTGCTTCCCCTTAGCTCCATGTGTTGGTATAGTCAGCTAACCCTCCACCATTTCCGTAGTGTCTTTGTAGTTCTAGCCACTGCAAAACTGCAAATGTGTGGATAAAAAGGTTACAAAACCGAATTGCACTTATAATTATACTTATACTTATATTTCGGAAGAGGGACTAATTGTATAAAACTATAAACATTTGCACAACAAATACACATTAATTTTCAAGTTGGTTTTGAAAATAACATGCCAGCAGGCTACATCAGTAGTTGTGTGTGGTTGACCCCCCTGTGGTCTTCAGTATTTCCACAATGTAGGTGTATGTTTGACTAGGTCACATTAGGGCGGAAAAGGCAACGGCAAGATCACACATTTCCATCCAATTTTGATGGAAACTTCAGAGATTGTGCGGGTTAGCCCCAGAGTTGCCAACCCCTAACGACCAAATTAATATCCATAGGTGGCCACTGAAAATGTGGTAGATTTCGGTAAAATATCCATAGATTACACATTAAAATTCCGTAGAATTTCGTTTTTGAAAGGGGGAGGGGGGATTCCTGTGCTGATTGATTCAGACAGTTCAAACTTTAATAAGACACGAAACCTGTGTACAAACCTAAGTGAATGTTCATTTCACTGCGATGAACCATAAATAATGCAACATTTTGGCATGGAACATAAAACAACAAAGAATCACTTTAAATAAAGTAATTATTTAAAGTTGTTTTACGTTCCATGCCAAAATGTTGCGTTATTTATGGTTCTATGCCAAATAATCACTTTAGTTGAAATATTTAGAAATGCAAATCGTTTATCTCAGTTTATCAATCGATAACATTCACAGTTTAAACCTAGAAATGCTTGACTAGGTAATTAGCAACAATTATTGATATTTGTTTTAAGACACTTCCCTGCACCACGAGGAATTCATGCACCAGACAGTATAAACTTATATTATGTGGTTCTTAGAACAAGAGTCATTAAACATGGAACTATTATAGGGATACTTGTATGAAGGTACCTAGGTATAATGTAGATAGCGTCAACGAGGATCGGGAATGGGGTCCACTGAAAAAACTTCACCTTTTTCGCCGAGCTTTCGATATATTATAATATCTTCATCAGGGCCTATAACAACATCAAAATAATCCCTAAAGCAGTGTTTCATCTAATTATTATTCGATATTATAATATATCGAAAGCTCGGCGAAAAAGGTGAAGTTTTTTCAGTGGACCCCATTCCCGATCCTCGTTGACGTTCCATGATATCTGGGTCGATCTTCATAAACTGCAATGTAGATAGCAGACACTAAATTGATTGAAGACTGCAAAATACTTATCTATTAAGAAAAACAAAAGTACTCTGATCACAAGAAATTGTGTAAAATGGAAATAAATGAACCTTCAGTCTTATAACAAAAAATGGTGGCGGGGGGGGGGGGGGGGGTCGGGGGTTAAATAACATGTTCCATGCTCGATTCTATCGGTTCGTTATTGAAAATAATATACCAAGAAAAAAAGTGACCTGTGTAAACTTTTACCATGGAACGCGGAACATGCTTTAGACTTAAACTGCCAGAAAATGTTACAAAATTGTGCTACGAAAATTTGACACCAAACTAGCGCATATTTTACATGAATTTTCCAGTACTGGGTTAGGGGAAATCGTTCTCCATGCCTTGGAAAGCTCTTAATTTATGCCAAAATGTTACGGTCCCCAGGCCACTATAAGAACGTATCAAACTGAGTAATACGCCAAGTTGTTAATGAACTGTAAACAAATTTTGATAACCCCGCTAATATTAAGGCTTGTTGTTGGCGAGCTTCGTTTATAGGTTGAGCGAGGTCGTAGTAGACGGTTACTATCGTTTGAAGAAGCTTTTAAGGGACAGAACGTCCAGGGGAGCTGAGCTTTTTTTTGTAACGTTGATACATCAACATTTCAAGTGAGTGAAACGAGAATAGTAGTAGGTACCTAATTTTGGTTTATTATTTTCAATAATGAACCATTGGAATCGAGCATGAAAAAAAAAATTCTAACCCCCCTCAAAATTTGATGGTTTACGTTTCAAGGTATGTAGAATCCAAAACTGCAATAAAAATATTTCTGTCTGTCCGCCGTACGCCGTACGGGCCACTTTTCTTAGTTACCATGAAAAAAAATTGATTAAATTCGGGTTATAGGTTCCGTTCGGCGTCTAGTTGGTCCTCGAAGCTCGACGTTACTGTGAGTCATCTCTAAGGGGTTCAAAATAGGGGTTGAAATGTTCAAAACGCCTATACCATTTTTTTACGTAAATATTTTTACGGTTTTAAATAGTTCTTGAACTTGCGAGTTTTTTAAGACCATCCGGAGCATCGTACGTCCAGCCGTTCGTTCACAGTAAGGCCCCGAACTTTGCACCGACAGGCATTTTCGACTCCAGTGTGAATGAAATTGTATACAATCCAAACCAAATCTCGTAACCAGAGACGCGCCCACAATAGGAATTTGTGAATACGGCCAATCATTGGTAGGGATCACCTGATTATATTGGCGGAGTATGAAGTCGAGTTGGTTGTTCTGTGATATTATTTAATTTGAAAAATGACGGCTCTGTTTGTTGGTAGGTAGTGAAACTTGAACAAACGTTGAAGTATTATTGATGGGTAAATTATTACTACGGTAAATCATTACTCAACGGTAAATTATTACACAACGGTTCATTATACCATCTACGTAGAAGGGGCTGGAGTTTGTTGGTAGGTACTTTTGCAACTTTTTTCACTCCTCATCAACAATTTCTTTTCAGAACTTCATTATGTGTGTTTGTTTTGTTAGGTACTGTTTGTCATCGGCAGAATTATTTTAGCAACATTTAACTCGTGATTTAGGTAGGTACCTAGTAACGAGTACGGGGTTAGGTACTAACCTACGGAGGGTCTGCGATCTACATAATATGTATAATAATAGAGTAGTACATATCATATTATATAGACGGGTTATCTATACATAGAGCTGTGATCTGTAACAGAAGGGTATTCTATACAAAATAATAAACCGTTGTGCAGGGATTTGCAGCGTTTTTAAAACTGCGGAACTCAAGTGATCATTTTTGGGTTGATTTTGCTAGTACTTTGAAAACAAAAACAAGTTTCTTTGTTCTTTTCTTGATGTTCTTGGCATGATTCAATTTGGTAGTGAGCTCTCGTCAATAGCTTTCATCAACATTTGATGTATTTTATCATTAATGTTGACTTATTCCCCATATATCCGTAGAAATCCGTATACTTCCAGCCAAAATCCCCAAATCGGTCTGATAATCCGTATATCTCCTTTGACCTCATCATAATCTGATAATACGTAAATCTCTTGATAGCCAATTTCATCATTGTCGGCACATGCGCAAAAGTGAGAACCCAATGGTCCGATTTTGCTCGTATTTTGGCATTAGTTGTGGACTAACCTGTAGATGATCTATCGATCTCATGGCATGGATGAGTTCTGCGTTCTGGCCACAGATTGGATGAGAGATGAGATGAGACTGATAGTAGTGGGGTGATCTATGCCAAGTGAATCCAGCTTAAGGCATTGATGAGTAGGTAATTACGGAGGTGAAGCAGTAGGTAGTGTGCCAATGATTATCCCTTGAGAATCAATGTTCAATTTTTTAACCAGATAATTGGATGGTTGATAGTAGGTATGTTTACATGGAAATAAGTGACTTTGTTCTTGTTTTGTAGACGAGTATGCCGCTAACCAGGAAATAGACCGACTCATCCATTGTGCCAACACCGAATCTTCATTCGTCAGGGGTAAGTTACCTGTCTGGAACGTTTCTAGAAACGTTCAAAACGTTCAAGAGCGTTTTTACCGATATTTCACTTCCAGGCTCTACGACAACCCAACAAAAGATTTCAATAATACATTAATAAAATTTTGAAAAATACTATAAAAAACTGTGTATATGGCGTGATAATACACTGAACCATGAAAACCTTCCGTAAGGGGAAATAGCCCGAAAAAAAACTTGTAAGAATATTCAACAGATGGCAACACCGTCGAGGGCAAATTAATATTCGCTCTCAATTCGTTAATAATTGACCGATTTTCAATCAGTAAACTGCATTGGATTCAGAATCAGCATAGAATTTCCGGAAATTGGTTCTAGTGTTCAAAATTTCAAAATTTGTACATCTGGGTCACTGGCGTTCGAATTTGGCTATTTTTTCGGAAATCCTAATTACCCAAATTCTAGAGGGTTGTGCGCTGATTACTATGATTTTTTCAAATTTAAAATTCGACTACTAAAACCCCATCAATTCTTGTCCATAAGGTGATTGGTGAGGGGGTTGGGGAGGAAGGCAGCTCTTGAATGGTGCTGCCACGTGGTGGCGGCTTTTGGAACTAGTCATCGGGCTATTTCCCCTCAACGAGTTGAATGTAGTTACCCCGACAGGATTGTTGATTGTCTGGTGATCAACACATTTGTGACCATAGTGAAACTGGACGAAGTAGTCAGGTGCCTTCCAAATCCAAAGCTTCGAGACAATGCTACCTCGTTTGGTGAGATATAAGGTAGATAGGCGTTCAATGTATTTGTATGTCACATGCGCAGCTTTTGTAGTCTCATTTTGGTTTATTATTTTCAATAATGAACCATTGGAATCGAGCATGAAAAAAAAAATTCTTACCCCCCCTCAAAATTTGATGGTTTACGTTTCAAGGTATGTAGAATCCAAAACGGCAATAAAAATATTTCTGTCTGTCCGCCGTACGCCGTACGGGCCACTTTTCTTAGTTACCATGAAAAAAAATTGATGAAATTCGGGTTATAGGTTCCGTTCGGCGTCTAGTTGGTCCTCGAAGCTCGACGTTACTGTGAGTCATCTCTAAGGGGTTCAAAATAGGGGTTGCAATTTTCAAAACGCCTATACCATTTTTTTACGTAAATATTTTTACGGTTTTAAATAGTTCTTGAACTTGCGAGTTTTTTAAGACCATCCGGAGCATCGTACGTCCAGCCGTTCGTTCACAGTAAGGCCCCGAAGTTTGCACCGACAGGCATTTTCGACTCCAGTGTGAATGAAATTGTATACAATTCAAACCAAATCTCGTAACCAGAGACGCGCCCACAATAGGAATTTGTGAATACGGCCAATCATTGGTAGGGATCACCTGATTATATGCGGAGTATGAAGTCGAGTTGGTTGTTCTGTGATATTATTTAATTTGAAAAATGACGGCTCTTTTGGAGTTTGTTGGTAGGTAGTGAAACTTGAACAAACGTTGAAGTATTATTGATGGGTAAATTATTACTACGGTAAATCATTACTCAACGGTAAATTATTACACAACGGTTCATTATACCATCTACGTAGAAGGGGCTGGAGTTTGTTGGTAGGTACTTTTGCAACTTTTTTCACTCCTCATCAACAATTTCTTTTCAGAACTTCATTATGTGTGTTTGTTTTTGTTAGGTACTGTTTGTCATCGGCAGAATTATTTTAGCAACATTTAACTCGTGATTTAGGTAGGTACCTAGTAACGAGTACGGGGTTAGGTACTAACCTACGGAGGGTCTGCGATCTACATAATATGTATATAATAGAGTAGTACATATCATATTATATAGACGGGTTATCTATACATAGAGCTGTGATCTGTAACAGAAGGGTATTCTATACAAAATAATAAACCGTTATGCAGGGATTTGCAGCGTTTTTTACTTAATATATATATATTTATTTTTTTTTGACCTTGTTTGAACAAGGCTGCTTATTACAGTTATTACTAACCCTCAAAATCAAGTTTCACGCGATTTTTATCCGAGGAAACTTTTGTTACCCCATATACACTTAAATGGTCATATACCTCAACTTCAGTGCGTGGTTGGGGTCTACATAGTTTTATAATATCGTATTTCATAATTATTCATAACATTGTTATGATATTATCGTACATAGCATAATGTAGTCAGTTAGAGTATGATGTATTCTATGGAATGAATTCTGTTGTAGGATGTATCCACCTTTTTGTCTATAGCGATGTATTTTGTCTTGTTTGGTGTATATGCCATCCATTGTATTTATCTGTCATCAACAGTGGCACCAACATTGGAGGTCGATGATGATGCCCTTTCTCAGCGGCCTGAACTCCAAAGCCAATGGAAACCTGTGGGCCACATTACATGGGCCAAGGATGGAGTTCCTCCAGTTACAGACAACAGAGAAACAAGAGACTCTGGCGAGAAGACTACCACTGTCACCATCGACTCTACGGCTCAGCAGGACTCTGGCAGTTACATGGTCACCACCACGAATATGGCTGGCAATGCTACACTAGAACTCAAACTCGATTTAACAGGTACGGTAAGACGTGATATTTGATGTGTCGCTGCTCGGTCTATAAATTAATGGTTGTACTGTTTAAACGTCTGGATTAGTTATCCGTAGATTAGAAGTCACCCAGGCCTACAAAAGTAGTTGTGACGTACCTGGTACATCCAGCCCGTAGTCGGGCGTTTCATTCTCAAGATGTGAGCGCTTGTATTTTTAATAGGGATTTTGGTTTTGCTTCCTCACTATTGAAGATAGGGAACCTTCATATTCGTGCAAGAATCGAAAAAATTATGTAAATGAAAATGTCCAGTCGCATTTTACGTTTCACACATCAACGAAATGTTGGTTCCATCTCTGTCTGTCCATGTAATTATGTAATTATGGGTCACAGATGGTCCCACCCCAAAATTATTGAAAAATACTGTAACTTACACCACCCATCTTTTTCACGCATCCCTACCATAGTCTGTGTCACGTGGGTTTGTGTCACTACGTTTTCATGTTTCAAGTACATTTCTGTCTCTGCTGGCAACTGTGAAATTCCCATGCATGTCCCCATTCCTACTTTGCACCATACTGAATGTGTGTGTGTCCATATGTTTTTTTTATGTACATGTGTTATTAGTAACATGTTGTTTGAGTAACATCTACATGTTTGTTAATGTATATTTGCTGTAGCTCATGTTTTCAGTTCGTTTTATTACCACTCAACGATGACCGGTCAACTTCTCATTACAGCCACCCACTGAGATGCAATGCTTCCTTGTGTTATGTGTTTCTATAGAGTGATGTAAGTATGTTTATGTGTTTCATCGTACGATTGCTTCTCTGATGAGATGAACATTTCTAGGTTGTGGACTTGGTAGTGCCTTTTGAAACTATATTTGTTCATATGTCCCGCCATGCAAGTAGTTGATGCAACTTTCTCACGTTAACACCTGTTCCATGCAGAACAATTGACTACTTCTGAGAACAAGTCAAAGGGAGTTACCCATCAATCAATTTATTCACAAACTTCCCCGTGTTTTTTTATGAAACTATAATTCTGGGCTGGCTCCCGTACTTGATTTAGGGCTTTCCTGGGGGGAGCTCAAGGGTAGGTATTGAGCACAGAAAACGGTGATCTACGCAGAAGGGGCATCTGTTTTAAAGATAAAAATAGTTATTTATGTATGTACAGACTTTAGCAACTGCCATTATTTGGCAGTTGTTCTTTTGGTTAGATAAACTAATTACCATTTGTTGTTTGCAGAAGAATTGGCTACTTCTGAGAAAAATTCAACGGGAGTTCCTGCAATCCACTCCAGCTTGTGGCAAGCGAAACCCTCAACTTCAACGTTTTTCAAACCAGGGGAAGGTTGGTAGTACCGTGACTCACCACACCTTTTTAAAAGATTAATAGTTATTTATGTATGTACAGACTTCAGCATCCACCATTATTTGGCAGTTATTCTTTTGGTTAGATCAACTCATTAATGTTTGTTGTTTGCAGAAGAATTGGATACTTGTGAGAACAAGTCTAAAGGAGTTTGTGCAATCAACTCCAGCTTTCGCCAAACTGAACCCTCTACTTCAACGTTTTTCCAACCAGAGGAAGGTGTGTAGTACCGTGACTCACCACACTTTTAAAGATAAATAGTTAGTTATTCATGTATGTACACACTGTAGCACCCGCTTAGGGATTGTTTCCAATGGTTTTCAATGGATACTTCAATCGGAATCGGATTTCAGTTGGAACTGGATTTTAATCAATCAATTTATTCACAAACTTCCCCTTGTTTTTTTTTATGAAACTATAATTCTGGGCCGGCTCCCGTACTTGATTTAGGGCTTTCCTGGGGGGAGCTCAAGGGTAGGTATTGAGCACAGAAAACGGTGATCTACGCAGAAGGGGCATCTGTTTTAAAGATAAAAATAGTTATTTATGTATGTACAGACTTTAGCATCCACCATTATTTGGCAGTTATTCTTTTGGTTAGATCAACTCATTAATGTTTGTTGTTTGCAGAAGAATTGGATACTTGTGAGAACAAGTCTAAAGGAGTTTGTGCAATCAACTCCAGCTTTCGCCGAACTGAACCCTCTACTTCAACTTTTTTCCAACCAGAGGAAGGTGGGTAGTACCGTGTCTCACCACACCTTTTTAAAAGATTAATAGTTATTTATGTATGTACAGACTTTAGCATCCACCATTATTTGGCAGTTATTCTTTTGGTTAGATCAACTCATTAATGTTTGTTGTTTGCAGAAGAATTGGATACTTGTGAGAACAAGTCTAAAGGAGTTTGTGCAATCAACTCCAGCTTTCGCCGAACTGAACCCTCTACTTCAACTTTTTTCCAACCAGAGGAAGGTGGGTAGTACCGTGTCTCACCACACCTTTTTAAAAGATTAATAGTTATTTATGTATGTACAGACTTTAGCATCCACCATTATTTGGCAGTTATTCTTTTGGTTAGATCAACTCATTAATGTTTGTTGTTTGCAGAAGAATTGGATACTTGTGAGAACAAGTCTAAAGGGGTTTGTGCAATCAACTCCAGCTTTCGCCGAACTGAACCCTCTACTTCAACGTTTTTCCAACCAGAGGAAGGTGTGTAGTACCGTGACTCACCACACTTTTAAAGAAAAATAGTTAGCTATTCATGTATGTACACACTGTAGCACCCGCTTAGGGGTTGTTTCCAATGGTTTTCAATGGATACTTCAATTGTAATTGGATTCCAGTTGGAACTTGATTTTAATCAATCAATTTATTCACAAACTTCCCCGTGTTTTTTTATGCAACTATAATTCTGGGCCGGCTCCCGTACTTGATTTAGGGCTTTCCTGGGGGGAGCTCAAGGGTAGGTATTGAGCACAGAAAACAGTGATCTACGCAGAAGGGGAATCTGTTTTAAAGATGAAAATAGTTATTTATGTATGTTCAGACTTTACCAACTGCCATTACTTGGCAGTTTTTCTTTTGGTTAGATCAACTAATTACCATTTTTTGTTTGCAGAAGAATTGGCTACTTCTGAGAAAAATTCAAAGGGAGTTCCTGCAATCCACTCCAGCTTGTTGCAAGCGGAACCCTCAACTTCAACGTTTTTCAAACCAGAGGAAGGTGGGTAGTACCGTGGCTCACCACACCTTTTTAAAAGATTAATAGTTATTTATGTATGTACAGGCTGTAGCACCCGCTTAGGGATTGTTTCCAATGGTTTTCAATGGATACTTCAATCGGAATCGGATTTCAGTTGGAACTGGATTTTAATCAATCAATTTATTCACAAACTTCCCCTTGTTTTTTTTTTATGAAACTATAATTCTGGGCCGGCTCCCGTACTTGATTTAGGGCTTTCCTGGGGGGAGCTCAAGGGTAGGTATTGAGCACAGAAAACGGTGATCTATGCAGAACGGTCGGTCGAAAACACGAAAAAAATCTTAATAGTGAAAAAACTCGAAAAATGAAGGGGTTTTCGAAAACTTTCTAGGAGGAACTTTTTGTTGCAAATTAGCTGCAGAATCGATCCCTAGAAGGTTAGCAGTCTTAAGTGTGAACACCCTGAATAGCTTATTCACGCCAAACTACTCGCACTTCGGAGCTGAAAATTGAGATTCAGAGGTTTTCGAGGGAGCTGACGAATCCGATTCCGAGGTCACAAGCAGAAAATACCTATACACGTCTGTTCCTCATTAAAGTGTTTCGAACATGCCCTAAATGGCACGGGCTTTTGTTTGTTTACTAGTACTAGACTAACCATCTTCCATTTTTTGCAGGATCGCAACGAAATCAAAGGAAGAAATATAGCTGCGTCTACTGTGAAAAGAGTGTCTGCAATTTTCCGAAGCATTTAGAAGACCGTCATTCCAACGAAGAAGATGTAAAAAAAATCATTATGCTTCCTCGCCATAGCAAAGAAAGAACCAAACTTATCGCAAATATCAGGGGTCAAGGAGCCTTAAAATTTAACACTTCCCAAGATGATGCCAGCAAGTTGCAGTTGGGGCGGAGGGTGGAGGGCCCAATAAATCCTGATAGATACATCCCATGCGTGGAATGTGGCAATTTCTACAGGAAGAAATATCTTGCAAACCATTACAGGAGATGTGCCGAGAAACAACCTCCTAGGGATTTGTTATCCCGTTGCAGGCGCAGAACAATGGGGCTGAAAACACCGGCTGATATCGTAATGACCCCTCCACTGAAAGAAACAGTTGCAGCTATGACGGGAAAACCAGAAATCCTCAAATTAATCGAATGTGATCCTATAATTGTTAGGTATGGTAACAGATTGTGTAGCAAAAATGTCCATATTTTCCAAACTCAAAGAAACTTAATCCGTCGGCACTTGAGAGTCATGGCATCCATTCTGTTACACATGTATGACAATGACTGTGATGAGGGAAAACAGCTGGCAGTATCATATTACTACCGCCACGATAAATTCCACCTTTTTAAAAAAGCTGTATTACATTACGCCGGGTATCGTGAAGGCAAATATGAGTCACCTTCCCAGGTGGGTGCTGTAGGCAGGATTTGGTATGACTGCACGAAAACCGTTGGCGACATGTGCCTCGATCAAGGGCTGGCGGATGAGAAGAAGAACCTCGATGAGTGGCTAACCAAATACAAATCCCAGTTTTATGAACAGCTGGAAAAACCGGCTAATTTGTATCTTGCGAAACAAAATTGGGGGAAAAAAATGACAATCCCAACTGACGACGACATGTTCAAGCTATGCGCACACCTCGAACAGCAAATGAAGTTCCACTTTCAGTGTCTCACCCAGGACTTCACTTCTCTCCACTGGAGTGAGCTAAGCAAGGTTGTTCTTGTTTATTTAACTGTGTTCAACAGAAAACGTTCGGGTGAAGTAGAAGGAACCTTACTGACACAGTACAACGAGAAAGTTAATTATAAGGATTTTACAGTCAACTGGTCCGACCACTTAACCACCAACGATGTGCACCAAATTAAAAAGTTTTCAAGAATGATTGTGAAGGGGAAGAGGTCGAAGGGGGTGAGTGTGTTGATCGACAAAAAGGTGCAGAAGTATATGGACCTTCTGCTTGCTTCTCGCACAACCGCGAACGTCCCAGCCACAAACCCGTATCTATTTGCCAATTTTGAATCGGGACATATCATGTGCCGACCCGCGCTTCGCATGATTGCCGAACAATGTGGTGCTCAACATCCTAACCGTCTCACGACCACAAAAATAAGAAAGCACCTCGCCACCAGTGTGCCTATGCTGAAGCTGAGTAGCAATGAACTGACTGTCGTCACCCAGTTCCTCGGTCACGACGAAAGGACCGAGGCACTCCATTACAGGATGCCAGATCCAATTACAGAAATGGCTCACGTGTCAACAATCCTGACAGCATCTATTTCTAAATCTCTGCCCCTACTTAAGGGAAGAACCTTGTCAGACATCAACGAACAAAATGCTGAAATGCCACTACCAGACGACGACGCGCCATCTACGTCAACCAGTGCCCTCCTACCGTTATCGGAAAGTAGCAGTGATTCTGACATTGAAACAGGACACGTACGATCAAAACGCATACTCACAGACACCGACACGGACGAATCATATCCAACACACCAGCCCATGCAAAAAGGGAAAGACACCTCTGAAGAAACGGACACACGAAATTCCTCCCTCAACGTACCGACAGAACTGAAAACACCACCTAAAAAACTAATGAAAAGACGTATTCCATGGACCCCCCGACAAAATAAAGTGATAGAAGAGAATTTCAAGCGATATTTAGACAACAAGACTGCACCACCTGCCCACCACATACGGGAAGTACTGACGGACAATAAAGACATATTACTGTTACGAACTGAACATAATATACGGACTCACATTAGCAATCTGAACTTAGGTAAAACAAAGCGTTTTAAAAAATTGAAGAAATCATCATTCTATGATTAAAATTATTTTGATCTAACCATTGCCTTCTTTGTTCTCCTACATTGAACTACTAGTACGTAATAAGTAATAAAATAATACGTTCGCCGAATTAGTAAAATATATTTTTCCCGTATTTTTAAACGCTTCGCAATCGTATTACTTATTTTTAAACTTCAATTACCCCCTCCACCGCCGGTATGTTGATACACAACATCTTCTATTGATTTTTATGTTCGTCCTACCTCCTCCCATGACGGCATAAGCTTGAAAATCGAAATCTGCGTGATTGTTACATAATAATACTTTTTTTCTCCGACTTTTTACTATAAGAATGAGATAATCATAACTAAATACCCCCACTACTAGTCCTACCACCTCCCATAACAGCATAAGCTTGAAAATTGAGTTCCACGTGATTTTTACATAATGATACTTTTGTTCTCCGATTTTTTACTGTAAGAATGAGGTAATCATAACTAATTACCCCCACTCTAGTCCTACCTCCTCCCATGACAGAATAAGCTTGAAAATAAAGATCCGAGTGATTTTTTCATAGTGATACCTTTTTTTTCTCCGATTTTTTACTGCAAGAATGAGATAAGTCATAAATAATTACCCCCACTACTAGTCCTACTACGTCCCATAACAGAATAAGCTTGAAAATTGAGTTCCGCGTGATTTTTACATAATGATACTTTTTTTCTCCGATTTTGACATTTTCATGTCTTTCATATGGCACATAACAAAAAAATCGTCACGAAAATCGTCACGAAAAATCGTCACGAAATTTGCTCACGAAAATTGTCCCAAGTCGCCACAATGATGATTATGACCATCAGAAGTGAAGTTGGAATTAGGTAGGTACTTTACAGTTTGTTATGTCTTTGCTATGGAGAAGCTGAGTGGCTCATGAAGCTAACTTCTTTCCTATCAACCGTAGGAAACTGAAATTTGGCTGGTAGCCTCCTTAGGACATGAACAATAAGGTGTACAGGGTCTTGATCAGCAGAGTGGCTCCTGAAGCTAACTTCTTCCCTATCAACCGTAGGAAGCTGAAATTTGGCTGGTAGCCTCCTTAGGACGTGAACAATAAGTTGCACAGGGTTTTGATTAGCTGAGTGGCTACTGAAGCTAACTTCTTTCCTATCAACCGTAGGAAGCTGAAATTTGTCTCGTTAGGACATGAACAACCACGCTACTGGAGTAGGTGATGTAGTCTGGCTCGAAAACACAGAAGAAAATGTCCCAATGTGTTGCAGACTCGTATGCAAGCATTTATGATTCTTAGAAGTGAGGTAGTTAGGTACCTATATGATTTTTTTTACTGTAAAAATGAGGTAATCATAACTAATTACCCCCACTCTAGTCCTACCTCCTCCCATGACTGAATAAGATTGAAAATTGAGATCCGCGTGATTTTTACATAATGATACTTTTTTCCTCCGATTTTTTACTGTAAGAATGAGATAATCATAACTAATTACCCCCACCCTAGTCCTACCTCCTCCCATGACAGAATAATCTTGAATATCGAAATCCGCGTGATTTTTACATAGGGATACCTTTTTTCCGATTTTTTACTGTAAGAATGAGATAATTCGTATAATTACCCCCACTACTAGTCCTACCTCCTCCCATGACAGAATAATCTTGAATATCGAAATCCGCGTGATTTTTACATAGTGATACTTTTTTTCTCCGATTTTTTACTGTAAGAATGAGATAATCATAACTAATTACCCCGACTCTAGTCCTAATTCCTCCCATGACGGCATAACATTGAAAATTGAGATCCGCGTGATTTTTACATGATGACACCTTTTTCCCCGATTTTTTACTGTAAGAATGAGATAATCATAACTAATTACCCCCACCCTAGTCCTACCTCCTCCCATGACAGAATAATCTTGAATATCGAAATCCGCGTGATTTTTACATAATGATACTTGTTTTCTCCGATTTTTTACTGTAAGAATGAGATAATCATAACTAATTACCCCCACCCTAGTCCTACCTCCTCCCATGACAGAATAAGCTTGACTATCGAAATCCGCGTGATTTTTACATAGTGATACCTTTTTTTTCCGATTTTTTACTGTAAGAATGAGACAATTCATCTAATTACCCCCACTACTAGTCCTACCACCTCACATAACAGAATAAGCTAGAAAATTGAGATCCGCGTGATTTTTACATAATGATACTTTTTTTCTCCGACTTTTTACTGTAAGAATGAGATAATCATAACTAATTACCCCCACTCTAGTCCTACCTCCTCCCATGACGGCATAATCTTGAAAATCTAAATCTGCGTGATTTTTACATGATGACACCTTTTTCCCCGATTTTTTACTGTAAGAATGAGATAATTCATATAATTACCCCCACTACTAGTCCTACTACGTCCCATAACAGAATAAGCTTGAAAATTGAGTTCCGCGTGATTTTTACATAATGATACTTTTTTCTCCGATTTTTTACTGTAAGAATGAGGTAATCATAAATAATTACCCCCACTCTAATCCTACCTCCTCCCATGACTGAATAAGATTGAAAATTGAGATCCGCGAGATTTTTACATAATGATACTTTTTTTCTCCGAGTTTTTACTGTAAGAATCATAACTAATTACCCCCACCCTAGTCCTACCTCCTCCCATGACAGAATAATCTTGATTATCGAAATCCGCGTGATTTTTACATAGGGATACCTTTTTTCCGATTTTTTACTGTAAAATGAGATAATTCATCTAATTACCCCCACTACTAGTCCTACCTCCTCCCATGACAGAATAAGATTGAAAATAAAGATCCGCGTGATTTTTTCATAGTGATACCTTTTTTTCTCCGATTTTTTACTGCAAGAATGAGATAATTCATAAATAATTACCCCCACTACTAGTCCTACCACCTCCCATAACAGCATAAGCTTGAAAATTGAGTTCCACTTGATTTTTACATAATGATACTTTTTTTCTCCGATTTTTTACTGTAAGAATGAGATAATCATAACTAATTACCCCCACTCTAGTCCTACCACCTCGCATAACAGAATAAGCTTGAAAATTGAGATCCGCGTGATTTTTACATAATGATACTTTTTTTCTCCGATTTTTTACTGCAAGAATGAGATAATTCATCTAATTACCCCCACTACTAGTCCTACCTCCTCCCATGACTGAATAAGATTGAAAATTGAGATCTGCGTGATTTTTACATAATGATACTTTTTTTCTCCGATTTTTTACTGTAAGAATGAGGTAATCATAACTAATTACCCCCACTCTAATCCTACCTCCTCCCATGACTGAATAAGATTGAAAATTGAGATCCGCGAGATTTTTACATAATGATACTTTTTTCTCCGATTTTTTACTGTAAGAATCATAACTAATTACCCCCACCCTAGTCCTACCTCCTCCCATGACAGAATAATCTTGAATATCGAAATCCGCGTGATTTTTACATAGTGATACTTTTTTTTTCGATTTTTTACTGTAAGAATGAGACAATTCATCTAATTACCCCCACTACTAGTCCTACCACCTCCCATAACAGAATAAGCTAGAAAATTGAGATCCGCGTGATTTTTACATAATGATACTTTTTTTCTCCGACTTTTTACTGTAAGAATGAGATAATCATAACTAATTACCCCCACTCTAGTCCTACCTCCTCCCATGACGGCATAATCTTGAAAATCGAAATCTGCGTGATTTTTACATAATGATACCCTTTTCCCCGATTTTTTACTGCAAGAATGAGATAAGTCATAAATAATTACCCCCACTACTAGTCCTACCACCTCCCATAACAGAATAAGCTTGAAAATTGAGATCCGCGTGATTTTTACATAATGATACTTTTTTTCTCCGATTTTTTACTGTAGGAATGAGATAATCATAACTAATTACCCCCAATCTAGTCCTACCTCCTCCCATGACGGCATAATCTTGAAAATCGAAATCAGCGTGATTTTTACATAATGATACCTTTTTCCCCGATTTTTTACTGCAAGAATGAGATAAGTCATAAATAATTACCCCCACTACTAGTCCTACCACCTCCCATAACAGAATAAGCTAGAAAATGGAGATCCGCGTGATTTTTACATAATGATACTTTTATCTCCGACTTTTTACTGTAAGAATGAGATAATTCATATAATTACCCCCACTACTAGTCCTACTACGTCCCATAACAGAAAAAGCTTGAAAATTGAGATCCGCGTAATTATTACATGATGATACCTTTTTTTCCGATTTTTTACTGCAAGAATGAGATAAGTCATAAATAATTACCCCCACTACTAGTCCTACCACCTCCCATAACAGAATAACCTTGAAAATTGAGATCCGCGTGATTTTTACATAGTGATACCTTTTTTTCTCCGATTTTTTACTGCAAGAATGAGATAATTCATATAATTACCCCCACTACTAGTCCTACTACGTCCCATAACAGAATAAGCTTGAAAATTGAGTTCCGCGTGATTTTTACATAATGATAATTTTTTCCTCCGATTTTTTACTGTAAGAATGAGGTAATCATAACTAATTACCCCCACTCTAGTCCTACCACCTCGCATAACAGAATAAGCTTGAAAATTGAGATCCGCGTGATTTTTACATAATGATACCTTTTTTCTCCGATTTTTTACTGCAAGAATGAGATAATTCATCTAATTACCCCCACTACTAGTCCTTCCTCCTCCCGTGACTGAATAAGATTGAAAATTGAGATCTGCGTGATTTTTACATAATGATACTTTTTTTCTCCGATTTTTTACTGTATGAATGAGATAAGTCATAACTAATTACCCCCACTCTAGTCCTACCACCTCGCATAACAGAATAAGCTTGAAAATTGAGATCCGCGTGATTTTTACATAATGATACCTTTTTTCTCCGATTTTTTACTGCAAGAATGAGATAATTCATCTAATTACCACCACTACTAGTGCTACCACCTCCCATGACTGAATAAGATTGAAAATCGAGATCTGCGTGATTTTTACATAATGATACTTTTTTTCTCCGATTTTTTACTGTAAGAATGAGATAATTCATCTTATTACCCCCACTACTAGTCCTACCACCACCCATAACAGAATAAGCTTGAAAATTGAGATCCGCGTGATTTTTACATAATGATACCTTTTTTCTCCGATTTTTTACTGCAAGAATGAGATAATTCATCTAATTACCCCCACTACTAGTCCTACCACCTCCCATAACAGAATAAGATTGAAAATTGAGATCTGCGTGATTTTTACATAATGATACTTTTTTTCTCCGATTTTTTACTGTAAGAATGAGATAATCATAACTAATTACCCCCACTCTAGTCCTACCACCTCGCATAACAGAATAAGCTTGAAAATTGAGATCCGCGTGATTTTTATATAATGATACTTTTTTTCTCCGATTTTTTACTGTAAGAATGAGATAATTCATCTTATTACCCCCACTACTAGTCCTACCACCTCCCATAACAGAATAAGCTTGAAAATTGAGTTCCGCGTGATTTTTACATAATGATACTTTTTTTCTCCGATTTTTTACTGTAAGAATGAGATAATCATAACTAATTACCCCCACTCTAGTCCTACCACCTCGCATAACAGAATAAGCTTGAAAATTGAGATCCGCGTGATTTTTACATAATGATACTTTTTTTCTCCGATTTTTTACTGTAAGAATGAGATAATCATAACTAATTACCCCCACTCTAGTCCTACCACCTCGCATAACAGAATAAGCTTGAAAATTGAGATCCGCGTGATTTTTACATAATGATACTTTTTTTCTCCGATTTTTTACTGTAAGAATGAGATAATCATAACTAATTACCCCCACTCTAGTCCTACCTCCTCGCATAACAGAATAAGCTTGAAAATTGAGATCCGCGTGATTTTTACATAATAATACTTTTTTTCTCCGATGTTTTACTGTAAGAATGAGATAATCATAACTAATTACCCCCACTCTAGTCCTACCACCTCGCATAACAGAATAAGCTTGAAAATTGAGATCCGCGTGATTTTTACATAATAATACTTTTTTTCTCCGATGTTTTACTGTAAGAATGAGATAATCATAACTAATTACCCCCACTCTAGTCCTACCTCCTCGCATAACAGAATAAGCTTGAAAATTGAGATCCGCGTGATTTTTACATAATAATACTTTTTTTCTCCGATGTTTTACTGTAAGAATGAGATAATCATAACTAATTACCCCCACTCTAGTCCTACCACCTCGCATAACAGAATAAGCTTGAAAATTGAGATCCGCGTGATTTTTACATAATGATACTTTTTTTCTCCGATTTTTTACTGTAAGAATGAGATAATCATAACTAATTACCCCCACTCTAGTCCTACCACCTCGCATAACAGAATAAGCTTGAAAATTGAGATCCGCGTGATTTTTACATAATGATACTTTTTTTCTCCGATTTTTTACTGTAAGAATGAGATAATCATAACTAATTACCCCCACTCTAGTCCTACCTCCTCGCATAACAGAATAAGCTTGAAAATTGAGATCCGCGTGATTTTTACATAATAATACTTTTTTTCTCCGATGTTTTACTGTAAGAATGAGATAATCATAACTAATTACCCCCACTCTAGTCCTACCACCTCGCATAACAGAATAAGCTTGAAAATTGAGATCCGCGTGATTTTTACATAATGATACTTTTTTTCTCCGATTTTTTACTGTAAGAATGAGATAATCATAACTAATTACCCCCACTCTAGTCCTACCTCCTCGCATAACAGAATAAGCTTGAAAATTGAGATCCGCGTGATTTTTACATAATAATACTTTTTTTCTCCGATGTTTTACTGTAAGAATGAGATAATCATAACTAATTACCCCCACTCTAGTCCTACCACCTCGCATAACAGAATAAGCTTGAAAATTGAGATCCGCGTGATTTTTACATAATGATACTTTTTTTCTCCGATTTTTTACTGTAAGAATGAGATAATCATAACTAATTACCCCCACTCTAGTCCTACCACCTCGCATAACAGAATAAGCTTGAAAATTGAGATCCGCGTGATTTTTACATAATGATACTTTTTTTCTCCGATTTTTTACTGCAAGAATGAGATAATTCATCTAAATACCCCCACTACTAGTCCTACCTCCTCCCATGACTGAATAAGATTGAAAATTGAGATCTGCGTGATTTTTACATAATGATACTTTTTTTCTCCGATTTTTTACTGTAAGAATGAGATAATTCATCTTATTACCCCCACTACTAGTCCTACCACCTCCCATGACTGAATAAGATTGAAAATCGAGATCTGCGTGATTTTTACATAATGATACTTTTTTTCTCCGATTTTTTACTGTAAGAATGAGATAATTCATCTTATTACCCCCACTACTAGTCCTACCACCTCCCATAACAGAATAAGCTTGAAAATTGAGTTCCGCGTGATTTTTATATAATGATACTTTTTTTCTCCGATTTTTTACTGTAAGAATGAGATAATCATAACTAATTACCCCCACTCTAGTCCTACCACCTCGCATAACAGAATAAGCTTGAAAATTGAGATCCGCGTGATTTTTACATAATGATACTTTTTTTCTCCGATTTTTTACTGTAAGAATGAGATAATCATAACTAATTACCCCCACTCTAGTCCTACCACCTCGCATAACAGAATAAGCTTGAAAATTGAGATCCGCGTGATTTTTACATAATGATACTTTTTTTCTCCGATTTTTTACTGCAAGAATGAGATAATTCATCTAAATACCCCCACTACTAGTCCTACCTCCTCCCATGACTGAATAAGATTGAAAATTGAGATCTGCGTGATTTTTACATAATGATACTTTTTTTCTCCGATTTTTTACTGTAAGAATGAGATAATTCATCTTATTACCCCCACTACTAGTCCTACCACCTCCCATGACTGAATAAGATTGAAAATCGAGATCTGCGTGATTTTTACATAATGATACTTTTTTTCTCCGATTTTTTACTGTAAGAATGAGATAATTCATCTTATTACCCCCACTACTAGTCCTACCACCTCCCATAACAGAATAAGCTTGAAAATTGAGTTCCGCGTGATTTTTATATAATGATACTTTTTTTCTCCGATTTTTTACTGTAAGAATGAGATAATCATAACTAATTACCCCCACTCTAGTCCTACCACCTCGCATAACAGAATAAGCTTGAAAATTGAGATCCGCGTGATTTTTACATAATGATACTTTTTTTCTCAGATTTTTTACTGTAAGAGTGAGATAATCATAACTAATTACCCCCACTCTAGTCCTACCACCTCGCATAACAGAATAAGATTGAAAATTGAGATCCGCGTGATTTTTACATAATGATACTTTTTTTCTCCGATTTTTTACTGTAAGAATGAGATAATTCATCTAAATACCCCCACTACTAGTCCTACCACCTCCCATAACAGAATAAGCTTGAAAATTGAGTTCCACGTGATTTTTACATAATGATACTTTTTTTCTCAGATTTTTTACTGTAAGAGTGAGATAATCATAACTAATTACCCCCACTCTAGTCCTACCACCTCGCATAACAGAATAAGATTGAAAATTGAGATCCGCGTGATTTTTACATAATGATACTTTTTTTCTCCGATTTTTTACTGTAAGAATGAGATAATTCATCTTATTACCCCCACTACTAGTCCTACCTCCTCCCATGACTGAATAAGATTGAAAATCGAGATCTGCGTGATTTTTACATAATGATACTTTTTTTCTCCGATTTTTTACTGTAAGAATGAGATAATTCATCTAATTACCCCCACTACTAGTCCTACCACCTCCCATAACAGAATAAGCTTGAAAATTGAGTTCCGCGTGATTTTTACATAATGATACTTTTTTTCTCAGATTTTTTACTGTAAGAGTGAGATAATCATAACTAATTACCCCCACTCTAGTCCTACCACCTCGCATAACAGAATAAGATTGAAAATTGAGATCCGCGTGATTTTTACATAATGATACTTTTTTTCTCCGATTTTTTGCTGTAAGAATGAGATAATCATAACTAATTACCCCCCACTACTAGTCCTACCTCCTCGCATGACAGAATAAGCTTGAAAATCGAAATCTGCGTGATTGTTGCATAGTGATACCTTTTTTCACCGATTTTTTTATTTGTATCTTCAATTACCCCCTCCACCGCCGCTATGTTGATACAGAACATCTTGTATTGATTTGTATGTTCGCCTAATTTTTCTAACATTTAGGTGATAGAGGCGCCGGGAGGGGTAAGGCTGTTGTGGAAGGATTGCTTGAAATACTGGCCCGGGACTATTCAGGTATTTATCGATCTGATGAAATCCATGGCATCTAGTGAGATCTCTTGGAAGCTTGCTCGACTTGATTTACTTCATGAAAACGTTGCCCCTTCTATGGCTGTTAATGAACATATTTGTGACCGAAAAATGTTCAATACAGCCAAGAAACCGGCTGTAATGGACACCTATAATGAACACATTTCGAGTGTTCATTAGCCGGCGAAAGTATAGAAAAAGTGTGTTCAATACCAGGGCAAAACAAATATATATATATATATATATATATATATATATATATATATATATATATATATATACATATAATTTTTGGTGTCTTTCGGCAGGGAATTCAGGATGGTCTGAAACGGATTTTGGTATAAAAATCTTTCGGAAATTCGAGTTTTAAAAATTTTGGACCGAGAACAATAGCTTCCTTTTCTTCGAAAATTCGCTAATAGGGCGTCCCAACTGACTCCCTCGAAAAGTGTTTGTCAACAGAAGACCTGATGAAACGAGATGAAAGGTGAATGTGATAACTAAGGTGCCGGGATGCCCTCATATCGCTCTTCAGTGCAGTTTGAGCAAGTTAGCCGGTGCCACACGATGCTACCAACACCTTCCAATGTTGGACGCTTGGTGACTGGTAGCATCCTGTGGCCGACCTTCGAACGTCCAGCGTCCAACGGCCAGCTTCCAACGTTGGCGTTGAGGGCGATCGCTCTGAGAGCGGTCTTTGCACCCAAGTCAAAGGAAAAAGAAGGGTCCAATGTTGGCGGGAACGTTGGAGGCTCGTTTCTTCCAACACCGAGGGTCGGCCACACTACTCGGCGTTCAGTTTGTAGTTTGTAGCGCAGTGATTTCTTTGGCCCCCATGTTTTCATCGACACAGGAAATTTATGATTGAAATTGTTGAATTTTATCGAATTTCATTATATTTATTTGTTTTTGGAGTCATTGTCATGCCTGCAACTGTGTCGTGGGTCTCCACTTCATTCGTTTTTCCATCATTCAAAACAAACAGACCTAAAAATCAGAAGGTAGGTAATAAAATAAAAAAAACGCTGCAAAGTCCTTGTCACATGGGTTTATTATTCTATTGGACATTCGTACAGAAATGTTGGCTGTTCATTTTTGTTTCTTTCAGGTAAAATAATTGAAATAGCTATTTCTGATGGTTCCCACCATTTTCGGCCCCTAAAACACGAATTAGGTACGCTCCTTTTTGGTTTATTATTCTGTGAATAATACACCTATGTAATCGCTCAGCAAACAATTTTTATAACACCCCCTCAAATTTTTTTCTTTTCCGTTTCAAGGTGCGTAGATTCCAAAAATGCAATGTCCGTCCGCCGTACGCCGTCCGCCGTATCACGTGTACAGGCTTCATTTACGGTCTAAAAAGTTGTTCTTTCGCACTCATGCTCCATTTGGGCCCTAGTTTTGTCCCGAAACTTTCCAGCCCGATCGGAATACACCCAGGGGTGTTATGAGTGAAAATGTGTGTAAAAATAGGTACTTTCTGGGTTTTAGCAACATGTTGGTAACATGAGCTTTGAGGTATCGGTTTCCATGTTTTTTTGGACGAGAAGACCGAACATGTGTTGGTAACCAACCATACATTCAAGGATTCTCTACACCATCCCCCCTTTCATCAGGCGAGTGAAAAGGGGTAAGGTGGTCAGCATGAACTACCTTTCTGCGGCCCTTCGGGAGGCACAACCGGTAGACAACGTCAGAGAGCCGCTTGATCACTCTGCAGGGCCCCACCCAAGGGGATTGAAGTTTAGGGCATACTCCAACTCGACGCTTTGGCCAGTAATACCACACCAGGTCCTCCTCTCGAAACCGCGGCGGTTCCCTGTGGACATCATAACGCCGTTTAGCAGATTCTGCAGCTCGAAGCAACTGCTGACGCGCGGAGTCGTGGACGTTTTGGAGCTCGCGCTGCAACATTTGGGCACAGGCAGACCTTGGGCTTCCTCCTGGTACTGTGCCAAGCAAAAGATGGACAGGAAGAACCAGCTCACGCCCCATCACAAGCTGTGCAGGAGAATGTCCAGGGGCTGCATGCTCAGCTGCTCTGTAGGCCAGTAGAGTCCAGGGCAACTTTCGATCCCAATCTCGTTGATTGGTCCCCACGACCTTTGCCAGCATACTCCAAAGCGTTCGGTTAAAGCGTTCTACCGTCCCAGAACTCTGAGGATGCAGTGGTGTGGCCCGAGTTTTATGCACATCCAGAAGAGCCAGTACCTCACGAAACACCTGAGACTCAAAGTTCGACCCCTGATCCGAATGCATCTCTCTAGGGACCAAAGCGGGAAATTACATTAGTGACGAGGCCTCTGGCTATGGTCTCGGCTTTCATGTCAGGAACTGGGAAAGCCTCTGGCCACTTAGTAAAGTGGTCAACAACTGCCACAATGTACTTGTTCCCGTCCTCCGATACAGGTAGAGGGCCTACTATGTCAATCCCTAGCCTCTCAAAAGGTACCCCGACACTATAGTTTTGTAGAGTCACTTTCGGAACTGCAGGAACTGCAAATTCGCCTGTCCCTGGATTGGTATCATCTCTCCTGAAACAGATTGTATGGTCCCCCTGGCGTATTCGATTTGTGCGCCAGCCCTCTCCACGACCCTCCTATTAACAATGGTCTTGGTAGCCTCTGTATCGACAACAAGCTCACATGGGACATCATTGACTGTACCCCTCAGTACAAGAGACTGACAAGGTGTGACACGGTACACTAATGCTTCTCCACAAGTCTCTTGTGTTGCTACCAATTCATCAGTGACAACGGGCGATTGTTTCCAGGTCAGCCTACGCTCCTCTAGTCCAACCGGAAGTCGTTTCCCGACTCTGTGGGCCTTTCTGAGAGAACTGGTCGGGCTGAAGCGTGAACAGGTGGGTGGGGGCAGTTTCTTGCAACATGGCCAACAGCATCACATCTCCAACATCGAGCTTGAGAAGGACGCCAACTGCGTTGGTTAGATGCCTATTGCCCAGTTGGACCAGTTTTGTGCCAAGTGGTTGTCACCCTAGCTGCCTGATAACTCTCGTCCAATACAGCTTCTCCTACCCTGACTCACGCTGGCCGGGCCAGCTGATTTACCACCTCCAACCTAAGTGCAGAATCAAGGGCTTCCTCCATTGTACGTGCACCAGCACTCATGACCCTGTCTCGGAGGTTCGGGTCCCTTATTCCACGCATGAAATGGAATACGATCACGTCCTCAACCGCCCCTATTCGATCAATGGCTGGCCAAGCCCGGCAGCAAGACCCTGAATACTCGTAGCTTGATGGAAGGCTTGTAGGTTCTCAGTAGGCTGCTGAACTCGAGCGTGGAGCAGCGTCAAGTACCTCTGGGCTTGATGGCGTGAGCCAAATTTCTTCGTGAGAGCTGTGGTCAAGGCCAGATAACATTGAGGATCTTGCACGTCCGTTAGTATCTCAAGAGCTGGGCCCATCAATGAAGAACTTAGGGATACTGCTTTGGTGAAGTTTTCCCACCCATTATGTCAAATTGCCGGTGGTAGCTTTCCCATTCGGCACTCCCATCGAATTGCGCAGGTTTCAACTTGGGAAACGTACCACTGGGCCGTTCTACTCTTGCTGTATGTGGTAACGTGAGGGATCAAGGCTCGCCATCCTGACGTATGACGTCCTGCACCAACTGCTTCATTTCCATTATGCATGATGTACGTTCGGATTCCCAGAATACTTGCATTCGTTCTACTACATTGTTAAGTATCTGGTCAACATGGGACAACGCAGTAGACGCTTCCGGCTGTCCTAGAACAGAAATCGGATCTCCCCTTGCAACACTAATCTCCTCCTGTGGTTCTCCAACCACCGAGCCGTGGTCGGATATCTCGGCCTCATGTTCAGGATCGCTAGCTCCGTCGCGACGAGTCGAGCGAGTATTCATGTTGAACTGTCCCCGAATCTATCGAACAGATAATCCCAACGCTGCCACCAGTGTAATAAACCCTTATACGAGGATAATCTATAAGCACAAGACTTGGTCGATAGCAAAACATGAAAAACACCCACTTTATTGGTAACTGCCAATTCAATATAAACATCGGAACATGAATGTGTTGGTAACCAACCATACATTCAAGGATTCTCTACAGTATTATAGGTATGATAAATAATGCTTGGATACTACAGAATAATTTTATTTATTAGTAATTATATACTGAGTAAAATATAATTAGGCATAGTAGTACATAATATAATAGTATATAATATATTAATATAGTAGCAGTAATCATAATTTCAATTATAATAGAGAAATTCTATGGTTATATTGAGGTCCTGTTGGTCAATAACCGGTCAATAACCATCGTCACTAACCATAGAACTTCTCTGTATATCAACGGCCGATAACACTACTACAATATATAATTATAATATAATTATGGATTCGAAGACAATATGTGCCTTACCCAGTGTCGTGGTAGCCCTCTAACACTCATATGTAATGTACAAGTTTCTAACTAATAAATAGAAGGAGAAAGACGAGCTGTGTGACACCTCGGTAGAAGCCTAAAGGGTTCTCCCTCCACTAACGCCCAACGACTCCCAACGTACAGTAACGGCCGTTGGTAGACGGGGGACGAGGTGGAGGCACCTTCGTAGGGCCGGCCACACAGGTGCAGGTTTGCCTGCAGGCGTACCTGAACAGGTGTACCTGTACAGGTAAACCTGACAGAACGTCACTCCAACACACGATCCGGTATACCTGACAGGTCAGTTTGCTCCATAATGCCATCCGACGATGATGTTGCGTTTATCGGACTATTATTAATATTAAATAAAGAGGAAAAGAAAAAGCAAGCCAAAAGTGGTCAAAAGAGTGTTTTTTGAAGAGAAACAGATTCACTAATGTAAATTTAATGAAAGAGTTGTCAGTCGAACGTGAAGACTATCGGAATTATTTGAGAATGAGTGAATCAGTATACCAAAAGTTACTTGCCATGGTATGCCGCATAATAAAAAAAGGAGACACAGTCATGAGGAATGCCATTTCACCACATGAGAGCCATTTCACCCAACGAGCCAACGATGAAAACTGAACTGAAACCTGTGCAGGCGTCAGCTGAGCCCCCACACACTCTCAGGTTTACCGACCTGCGCAGGTAAAAAGAATTGAATTTCCATCAGGCAAACTTTACCTGCACTGGTCTCAGATAAGGTGAATAACTGTGCAGGTATGTACCCACACACGCTCCTGTTTACCTGCACAGGTATACCTGTTCAGGTACGCCTGCAGGCAAACCTGCACGTGTGTGGCCGGCTTAAGGCGCCAGGCTCGCCCAGCTCTTCACTCTTCCATGCTAACTCCCACCTGCGACTTCTCTCTCTTTCATCTCACGCCGCCTCACTTTCACCTATCCCTCCCATATTCGCTGTGGTATTAACAACGGCGGATATGCTTCCAAAAAGATCTAGCACTGGCTGTGGTGTTAACAACCCGGAGTGCTAGCTTTTGTCTCCTCTAGTGTCTGCTGTGGCGGCAACAACTGGGGAATGCTAGCCTTCATCCTCTAACGCTCGCTGTGGTGGGGACCACCCTGGGTGTTAGCTTCACTGAAAAGATCCCGCCTGGGCACATCCTACACCCATGCTATCGATATCTCCAAGCTAGCCATCCACACATACCCTCTCACCACACCCAGGCAACTTTTTTTACGAAAAAAATGCTCAACGGCCCTAACAACAGAATCATCAATTGAGTTTGGAACATATTTTATCCTAAATCTTTTCTGCTATAATTTTGAGCAAATCCAGACGAACAATGAGTGAAACGAGAATGTTTTTCAGCCAGTGGCTGAACTGACATGTTCTTCTTCTCCTTCTTCGCTTGCCTTGCCCAGATCGGGCCTTGAAGTCCTTGTCACATGGGTTTATTAATCTACTGGACATACTTATACTGTGGGCTGTTCATTTATTGTTTCTTTCATGTGAAATAATTGACATAGCTATTTTTATAGTGTCCACCAATTTTGGCCCCCCAAAAAGCAAATTAGGCTCCAATTTTTTTTTTTACAAATTATTTATCTTTGCTCACTGGTAGTCCATTAATTTGTCTTGATTCACCTGTTGATACTACTTCCAGTGTTACTATACAAATTTATGGTGATTTCAGACAATTTCCCAGGTTTTTGATTCATAAAAAATGAACAAACATTGACTTCAAATTCGGTCTCCACGCCCTAACAAACATGAAAAACGATACCTCACAAACTCATGTTCACTAGAAACTCAAAAAAAAACCCAAGAAAACCCCTATTTTTAGACCCATTTTCCCATAAGACCCCTGGGTGTATTCCAATCGAGCTGCCGAGCTTCGGAGCACAACTAAGTTCCCAAATGTGTTCCCAAATGGGGACCCAAACTGTGTACAGATGAACGACGATTTTAGAACAAAATTTAACGCAAATTATTGGCTAAAACTTCGGAAGAACCTATATTTTCCATTGTTTGGTCAAAATCGACTTCATATTCGGTCTTCTCGCCCAGAAAAACATGAGAAACGATACCACACAAGCTCATGTCACCTAATCACAGAAAACCCTATGTTAACACCCATTTTTCATCCATAACATCCTTGGGTGTATTCCTATCGGGCTGCAAAGTTTCGGGACACAGCTAGGACCCAAATGAAGCCTGTAGGCAAAAGAACGAATTTTTTATACCGCAAATAAAGTAGAAATATGGATGATACGGCGGACGGCGTACGCCGCAGGGCGGATGGACATTGCATTTTTGGAATCTACACACCTTGAAAAGTAAAAGGCAAAATTTCGAGTGGTGTTATAAAAAACTTTTGCTGAGCGAATGCATAGGTGTATTATTCACAGAAAAATAAACTAAAATTGCGTCAGCTGCTTTTCGGAATAACAACAGAATAATAATTGTCTGTGTTGTTTTGAAGCCAGATATTCGGTGCCGGCCACGCTCCCAGGAACCATCTGTCCACACTTGGGAACTGGTTTGAAGTACCTACCAGATACATACCCACGGGATCATGAGTACTTTCTCCGTTATGACAGTAATATCTCAAAGTACACAGCCATAGTAATACATGAAAATACTTCGGAACAATTGCACACTTGGGATTAACTAGTAGTATGCGCTAAATAAACAAATGGTTTAATCAAAAATAGCCTCATCATACATTTAGGAAAACCAAATACATCACGTTCTCGATTTAAAAAAAAAGCTCATCCAATAGAATCAAGTTTGACGGTGCATATAGAGAGTAGTGATTTGGCGCGAACTACTTGCAAGTGCACCAAGCTAGAAATACTGGATGCCATAAAATATTCTCGATTGCAATTGGATCAGCACATGAAATGGAAGGAGCATCCACCTAAGTTCGTTAATAAAATTAGAAAAGCCTTTCACTTCTCTTTAATTCCACGGAGTTCGCTAACTCGAAAAAATCTAAGAAGATCAAAAATTGGATCAGCACATGAAATGGAAGGAGCATCCACCTAAGTTCGTTAATAAAATTAGAAAAGCCTTTCACTTCTTTTCAATTCCACGGAGTTCGCTAACTCGAAAAAATCCAAGAAGATCAAAAATGTTACACTTCATTCACAGCTAACATCCAGGGAATGACTTCTTCACAAACAGCTTCCGTGGCTTGTATACTTGATTTTATTTATTCTATGTATTATTTATATTTCCGCTTTACTATTCATAAATAATTTCCACCTACTTGTTGCTTAGCTACTGTTGAAATAACATTGTAGGCATCCGTACATTTCATTGAAACAAGTAAATGGAAAAACGCTGCAAAGTCCTTGTCACATGGGTTTACTATTCTAATGGACATACCCAGCGCCGGATTTAGGTTTGTTGCGGCCCTGGGCCTATATCTGTAAGCGGCCCCCTGGGTATAATAAATTCAATTATTTTATATTCTTATTATAAATATTTATTTTATAATACATAATCATTAATATTCTTGAATTTTACAAATTAACTTTTCTTGATTTCTGAGAAGAAACTTCTACAATTAATTCATCAAAATCTAACGATTTAACCACGTCGGCTACAAAACTAGCTAAGCTGGATAGTCTTGAATCTGATAGTATTTCTCAAGTAATTGAGAATTCTTTTCAAAATGCTGAACGTTCTTTCGCCAGATGCATTTGATGTCCATAAATTACTGAGGTGCTATACAAAAGTTGAATAATCGGTACGGCATACAAACCTTGGCGGTAGTGAGAGTGGGGTTAGATCAAGTAGGTAAGGTGATTATGGATTCTAAAAGTAGTACTCACCGATAACCTTATGCAGCGTGTCCTCTTCGACGACTTCCTCCTGGGTGAACGCATCGTATATGACCATATTCCTTTCGTTCAAAACCCTATATTTGTCAAACATGTACTAGCCGTTGTATATATATGTGTTTCGTAAGCCAGATTTTTTGTTTATATCCTTAACTTGAAAAAAGCAAAAAAAAACCTCAGCCTTGCGGCCCCCTGAGGCTTGCGGCCCTGGGCCGCGGCCCAGTCGGCCCAGTGGTAAATCCGCCGCTGGACATACCTACAGAAATGCTGGAAATATATTTATTGTTTATTTCATGTGCAGTAATTATTGAAATAGCTATTTTTTATGGTCTCCACCGATTTTGGCCCTCAAAAACACGAATTACGCTTTATTTTTGACAAACTATCTTTGATCATTGATAGTGTCATTTTGTTGTCTTGATTCACCTGTTGATACTACTTCTAGTGTTATTATACAAATTTGTCATGATTTCAGACAATTTCCCAGGTTTTTGACTCATAAAAAATTAATTTCGGGAGCTGAACCTTCGCTACAATTAAATTCTGCACCTTCGGTCATAATCAACGTCATATTTGGTCTTCTCGCCCTAAAAAACATGGAGAATGATACCTCACAAGTTCGTGTAACTGAAACACCAAAAAACCCCATTTTTACCCCCATTTACCACCCATATAACCCTTGGGTAAATTCCGATCGGGCTGCAAAAGTTTCGGGACACAACTAGGGCCCAAATGGAGCCTGTAGGCGAAAGAACGAATTTTTTTAGACCTAAATTAGAGTAGATATGGATGATACGGCGGACGGACATAGCATTTTTTGAATATACGCACCCTCAGATGTAAAAGAAGAAATTTTAAGGGGGTTTTATAAAAAAATTGTTGCTAAGCGAATACATAGGTGTATTATTCACAGAATAATAAACCAAAAGTAGGACCTAACGGAACGTTCATCGGACACCGTTAGAGAGAATATCTGTATCCCCCCCCCCCCCTCTCCTACGAACCGAGTACCTGCTCCATTACCCAGACCAATCTGACCGGATGGGGACCGCGCCGGCGCCGGTTCGCGCCGGAACACAACGGACCGCGCCGCGCCGCCGTGCCGTTGCAGCTGGAGCTGACTGGAGTGGGCCGGTGTTCCTTGTTTTGGCTCAATCCGGCAGCAGATGTCTCCACTTGAGCTCCGCAGACCGCCTAATTGAAAGCGCTAGGAACAGCTGGGCCTGTTATATTATATTGTTCTCAGATGTTATTCTTCAGGATCCCGATTAATTTTAACAAGCAGGGCTTCCAATGTATTGAATGCGTTCAAATTACAACGTCAAAGTCACTTTATTTCAAACTGAAGACATTAGAGGGTGGCGGGAGAAGAATGAAATAACCTAAGAAGGTTTTAATACTACTTATCTGTTGTTGTTTGCTGATCTGAGTGGGCTTGGGGGATTTAGAGCACTTTGTAATAAGTTCATATGAGAGTTACGGGAACTAAAGGGAAGTGAAAATTTTTGTAGGCGGTCAGCCTGAAGTGCAACTCTACCTCACAGCCTGACTGCGTTCCTTACATATTTTTGTCCGCCGTTTTTGAGCTGATCAAATTCCTTAAAGTGAGAAGTGAAAGTCTGGTTGTTGGTAGATAGCGGACAAAATTAGGATCTCTTTTTAGGATTTTTTAAAAATTCATTTCACTTTCTTTAGTTGGGAAAAACGACTAATCTAATATTACAAAGTATGGTTTGTTCGCTAGTATTTCGAGCTCCCACTGGATGGAGTCCATATTTATGCAGAAATACACTTCTCTTGATAACCCCCACCTTCTTTTGAAGCGATAACGACGTCGGGCAGTCACATTCATTGAGTAGCCATAATAATATGTATACACCGCTAAAGTAAGTCTCTTATGTCTTTGAGTTCCCTCGTCTTTCGCCCCACCAATCAAGTGTTCAATTAACCGCCACCTCGCTGACTAGGTAATTATTTATATTTTCCGCCAAATCAAAATACCCTACCGCCATGCGGTGTACCTATTTTTTGGTGACGAAAGAAAAATCCTGGGCTCTCACCGCCGGGACGACCACCGAAAGCGAGCGTTTAAAATTGTCAATTTATAGCTTTTACCCTTCATTTCCTTCCCACTCCTACGACCACCATCTCCTAGCAGGTAACTAAACATAATTATTTATCTCTATCACGCTTCGCTGTGGGCGACTGAACCACCCAACTTGTGGTCAGTACTAGCTACTTATTACCTAATCAGTACTACCTACTTAGTACCTACTCAGCACCACCTTCTTAGTACCTAATCAGTACCAGCTACTTATTATCTACCCAGTACTACCTAATCAATACTACCTACTTAGTACTAGCTACTTATTGCCTACTCAGTACTACCTACTTAGTACCTAATCAGTACCTACTACCTACTTAGTACTACCTACTCAGTACTACCTACTTTTATTACTACCTACTCAGTACTAGCTACTTTTATTACTACCTACTCAGTACTAGCTACTTTTTTACCTACTCAGTACTACCTGCTTAGTACCTAATCAGTACTACCTATGTATTACCTAATCAGTAGTACCTACTTATTACCTAATCAGTACTACCTACTTAGTACCTAATCAGTACTACCTACTTAGTACCTGCTCAGTACCACCTAATTAGTACCTACTTAGTACCACCTACTTATTTTCTACTCAGTACTACCTACTCAGGACCACCTACTTAGTACCTTCTCAGTACTACCCGAGCCTGAACTTTGGAATGCGAGCACCCGAGCCTGAACTTTGGAATGCGAGCTACCGGTCCTCCATCTGGAAATGCCAGAGGATGTGTTCCTGGTGGGCTATGCCGACGATGTAGCAGTGGTGATCAAAGACCGCATTACAGAGGGACTCCAGTGGAAGCTCAACCAATCAATGAGAAGTAAGAGTTCTGCTTTGGATGGAGGAGTACGTGTTGCAGCTTGCAGTCCACAAAAACCGAGATGCTCACCAAGAGGCATTTCGACCAAGTCATCCCGTTCCAGGTGGAGGATGGGACCATCAATTCGTCCCACTCAGTGGTACGGAAGGGTGAGTAAAATCAGAACGGCCGATTCAGTTTTTCAGACAGAATTGGGGTCAAAATACAAGTTTTGGGGGTCAAAAATTGGTACTAAGGGCTGAAGGGTCAATATTAATTAACCTGAAATTGTGTGGGACGGTGATTCACGACAGAAATAGGGACTATTTCGATTATGAAAATATTTTTCTCAAAAAACGAGTGGGTCAAATTTGACTTTATAAGTGTCAAAAACTGGTAAAAATGGCTAAAATCACGACAAAAAGGATTAATTTTACGAAAGCTAGAAGTTCTCGCTATATCATCTTAGCAAAAGCACAAATATTCCTTCGAAAATTCGCTCGCTGTTATAGACATGCTGCATGATTGGAAATTTTTGATAATCAGTGAGCTCAATTAGATTATACTAAGTTGATCAGGGTTAATCTAAGTTTTTCGACTTAGTGATTTCGTGACGTCCGATTATGCAAATCGTAAAATTTTTTTCGGTCCAATTGAAAATTCAGGGGTTGAGGGGCTCCTACAAACTGATCGTGCGTTTACACATCTTGGCCAGAACGCGACTGAGGCGTTAGAACAAATGAAACTACCACGATTTAGCTCAGCTACATGGAGCATGAAGTGATGACAGAGGAGCTAGAACTGGTATAACAGCGATCGGGAGCTGCGAGAACCGCAAAAGTACACCGGGAGAGGATCCCATTTCCAGTGTCCTTGATTACGGATCAACTCCAAGCCCCGAAATCGATTACAAACCCGCGTTTGCCCAGACATGTGGCGGAACGAGGAAGGCCGTAGCTGAAGCACATTATTGAGGGGTAAACTGGGTGACAGGGGTAATTTCCCTTTGTAATGACAGCGGTGGTTAGATACTGATTTGCATACAAGCCAAACAGCCAAGAACCTGCTTGGAGTGCGCCCTTCTCAGCTTCCAACGACAAACATTTGCTCATCTCTTCACCCAGTTCGCCCCGTCTAATTGCTTCATCTGAACCTAATGACAGTCTGAGATATACAGGCGAGAGGGAAATGCCATTAAACTAAAGGTTAGAAGGAAGAGGGCCTATGTAAATCGCGGATTCCCGGACCTTTCCCCTCCTACTGCTCAAAAGCAACCGTTGAGAGGGAAGAACAATACCGCCTCTATGTACAACATTGTCGGCATTTCCTTCCATGCATAATTTTCTTGACGTCGTTGCTTCCCGGTATAAGGCCTCAGTTATGAAGTGCTTTGAGAAAGGGGCGAGAACTTCTCACTCCACATTGCAATCCAGGAAGTAAGAACGGTTGAGATTTTGTATTGATACAACCGACGAGGATGAAAGGACCCACAGGTATTCTGAAATGGCTAATTTTGGTTAATCATTTCAAAGAATGAACCTTTGGAATCAAGCATGAAATGAAAATGCTTAACCCTCCTTCAAAATTTGATGGTTTCCGTTTCAAGGTGTAGAATCCGAGAATGGGATAAAACGCTGCAAATTATTACACAACGGTTTATTATTTACCTGTGCAGATGCCCCTTCTGCGTAGATCACTGTTTTCTTTGGTCGATACTGAAATGCCTAATCGAGCTCCCCCCCCCCCCCCCCCGGAAATCCTTGAATAGAGTATGAGAACATTAATGAATTATTTGTTGTTATTCATGAAGCATAACGTTTGTTCAAGACACAAAAGTACATGTCAACAAAATCCAAAAGAGCCATCATTCTTCAAATGAAATAATATCACAGAACAACCAACTCGACCTCATACAGCCATCCGTGATTATAATCGGGTGTTCCCTAGCGATGATAATTATATCTGAGCAGGATTTATACCGTTTCATTCACGATCATGTTGACGAAGCTTTTCGGTGCGAATGAAAGGCTGGTCGTACAGTGCTCCGGGTGGTCTCAAAAAAATTCTTTAGTTGTCTTCCTATAATATACGTAGGGAGGCACCCACCTAAAAACTCATCAGCTCCCAAGAAATGATTCGAATCGACTCGAGGGGACCACAAGAGGCAGCCATCGAATATAAAGTTCCAGTCATGCAGCGTGTCCATGTGAGCAAACTCCCGAAGTTACATCCAATAACAATTTTGGTGATTTATTAGAAATTGCTTCATGTGGTGATCCTCTAGGGGTCGCCACTTGCCGTGAATGTGTGTTCACGACTATCAACTGGAGAGAAGGGGTCATCAGAAATTGTGAGCGGAAAAGGAGAGAGAGTCGGGTGTGGAAGGATGTGCTCCTATGGAGTCTTTTGATAACTCCCCGCGGTTTTCACCACAGCAGGAGTTAGCTGGAAGGATAGTAGTACCCCTCGGTTTTCACCACAGCAGGTAATAAGTGAGATGGAAGTGTCCCGCGGTTTTTACCACAGCAGACACTGGGAAGACGGAGGCTAACACCTCGCGGTTTTCACCACAGCAGGTACGAGGAAAGGAGGGAGAGAGGGATTTGAGAGAGAGAAGTAGCAAGTCGGGGGAATGAAGAGCTGAGCCAGAGGGCGAGTTTTTATAGGGACTTTTCCACCCGTCCCCAGCCCACAACCGGCCGTTACGACCGTGTGAGGCGGTTGACGGTTGGGGAAAACCCTTGTTGTTGACCACCTCAACGTTCTCCGCGTTTATTTGGTAAAATCTCTCGTAATGTTACAGCAGTGGTTTCTGAGAGGGAATCACGACACTTCCCTTAGCTGGTTCTTTAAAATTCACCATCGATGGAGCCGGATCATTCGTGAACGCAAGTAGATTCCAATATTTCCATTGGTACTGGACACCATGCTACTACTATCTCACCAAGTTGCTCACACAAAAGTAACCTATCAAGTGATCCAAAATAACCTTCTTTCATTGGACCGAAGTAAACACTCAATTTCATAAAACCAAGCGTAATTTCATTCATCTGTTCCCTATACCGATAGCTGGGCTGAAATTGTACCTTTTGATTCGCGCCATGTTGATGGTGTTTTGGTTTATTATTTTCAATAATGACCCTTTGGAATCGAGCATGAAAAAAAATAAAAAATAACCCCCCCCCCCCCCCCCAACCCTCCTCAAAATTTGATGGTTTCCGTTTCAAGGTATGTAGAATCCGAAAATCCAATAAAAAACGCTGCAAATTATTACACAATGGTTTATTATTTACCCAGGGGTGTTAAGAGTGAAAACGTGTGTAAAATAGTACTTTTTGTGTTTTAGTAACATGAGCTTTTGAGGTATCTTTTTCCATGTTTTGGGACGAGAAGACCGAATATGCAGTCCATTTTGACCAAAGATTGAAGAGTTCTTTACATTTACGTTAAATTTTGGTCTAAAATCGTCGTTCTTCCGCACACAGTTCGGGTCCCCATTTGGGGACACATTTGGATACTAATTGTGCTCCGAAACACGGCAGCCCGAGCGGTATACACCCAAGGGTGTTATGGGGGGAAAATAGTTGTAAAAATAGGGTTTTTCGAAGGATTTTTGAGATTTTAGTGAACATAAATATATAAGCTTGTGAGGTATCGTTTTCCATGTTTTTTAGGGCGAGAAGACCGAATATTAGGTTGGTTTTGACCGAAGAGTGAAAATTTGAGGTTGTAAAGAAGGTTAAGGTATACTAACACTAGAGGTAGTATCAGCATGTGAATCAATACAATTAAGTAAATGGTACTATCAATGATCAAAAATAATCTGTTGAGAGAAAAAAGCCGAACGTAATTCGTGTTTTGGGGGCCAAAATTGGCGGAAACCATAAAAAATAGCCATTTCAACAACTGCACATGAAAGAAACCATAAATGAACGGCCAAAATGTCTGTAAGTATGTCCAGTAGAATAACAAACCCATGTGACAAGGACTTTGCAGCGTTTTGGAGTCTGCACACCTTTTAGGAATCCACGTATCTTGAAATCTACAAGAAAAACTTTTGAGGGGATGTTATAAAATTTTTTTGCTGAGCGAATACATTGGTTGTAATACACACAAAATAATAAATCAATAGAAGCCCAATTCGTGTTTCTGGGGGCCAAAATTGCTGGAAACCATCAAAAATAGCTAAATCAATTTATTATTACTTCGGTAGGGACATATATGCATTTTAGGCATGCTTGATTCACATTATAGCCGCTAGGGGCGGTTCTACTGCGACGAACGCTCTCTCCTCCTAGGACATTGTCAGTAGGCTACCTGGTGTGGCGGAGGAACAATTTCAGATCCACGTTCCCGCTCCATTCGGCCTAATTTTCAGTTTATCAGAACATACCCTGCCTTTTTAGCATACATCCCGCTGTGTGTTCATGGATTTCCTGCTTTTTAGGCATATTTCCCTCCAAGTGTAGTGCGAATTGCACGCTTTTTAGTCATACATCCCTTTCAAGGGGGTTCAAATTCTGAAAAGGCATATGTCCCTCTAAGAGTGAGTAGATTTGTAATGCCTAAAAAGCGGATGTCCTGTTGAGTGAAATTATTCAATTATCGAATTTTCAAAGAAAATACCTACCTATGCTATTTGTCTCATTATCTGTCTCAGTCATTATCTGAACTGGAAAATCACTTAGCACGGCTATGCCAGGTATTTTGGTAACGTTTTAGGTATGGGTTCCTCATTTTGGATTCACATGCCTGAAAGGCATACATCCCTCTAAAAGTACGTAGCGAAATTACGAGGACTAAAAGGCAGATGTCCCTTGGAGTGTAGGTTTAGTGCATGCCTAATAGGCAGGTATGCCTCCAAACGAAAATTTAAATCATGTCCCTGCCGAAATGTTAATGCACATGAAAGAAACAATAAAAGAACAGCCATCATTTTTGTGGGTAGAAACCAATAGAATAACAGACCCATGTAACAAGGACTTCAGCGTTTTTGTTTTTTGTCCTGCTGTCAACTCACCAACTACGCCTTTTTTCAGGTAGGTATCTGGATCCTCAATGAGGAGCGATATTTTTCTTAGATGGAAAAAGACTGAAAGCAATGAAAGGTGAAATGAACCCCCAGAACTGAGCAAACTGCCTTCCACGGCAGAATTAAGAGGTTCTGAGTTCTAGGAAAGTTGATCTGTCGCAAACAGCGGACGGTCGAGTGGGAAAACGGACTTCTGGGTTCAATGGTATTTTCACGAGTCGGGTAAACGACTGTCACAACACCCATGCAGGCCTCTCATTGGCTTTTCCCAAAATTCGCTTGTTCTTGTCTGCTCGGACTCCTGCCCCTTCAGGCCTTTCGTTTCATGCAGGTCAGTTTGTTTCCGGACCTTGGATTGTGAGTACCGCGGCATGAAATTATTCCGTTGTTCTTAGTGTAAAAGTTTTAGGGTACAAGTATGTTATAGCCCCGCCAATATCGATTGTATCGATTATCTCAAATACATCGATCCTTGTGGTATCGATGACGGCTCAATATGGCGTCCCGATGCCTACATCCCGGGTGCCGATATCAACTTTCAAAATGAATACGGGAAGACCATTGTAAGGACACCAAAAAATAAGGGTGACTATAACATACTTGTACCATCTATTCAGAAGTCCCAAACAACCTGCTCATTCACGGGATAGTTTCTGGGATTGTTTATCTTTTTTGAGATGCGAGCGCTAGCGAGCATCCAGATCGCTTGACAATGCGAGCGGCGGAATGGGAACTAAACTTCTTGTACACCCACCGTCTTGTCTGATACACGTCATCGATACCACAAGGATCGATGTATTTGAGATAATCGATACAATCGATATTGGCGGGACTATAACATACTTGTACCAGTGTTAGATTCAGTGTGTTCCTGCTCTTGTTCAATGGATATGGAAAAACTCGGCCTCCACAATTGTGAGTACGTACCTACCTCCATGTCCATGGTATCGTCATTAACCTTCGACCGGGCGCGCCATTTCAACTTAATTCTCTCTCTCTATCGTGGAGGGGGGGGGGGGGATTTTTGTCCGCCCTTGGTTTTTCAACAGTTTTCACTTGGAAACGTGTGTGGGTACATGTTAAAATAAAAAGTTGGTTGTCTAGTATTGTTAGGTACTACTTGGGAACAAAATAAAATTCACTCACAATAAATATTTTTTATTAATTTTCTGCAGCAAAAATATGTAACATTAATAAAATTCACAAAATGTACTTGCATTCTTACATTTAGAAAAATTAGTTTTTTAAATTCACAAAATGTATTCTACATGAAAATGAGTTTTTTCTTCTATCACATCAAAAATCTGTCTTAGAATATTAAAGTAGGTTGCTTATTCCAGGCTTATCAGTTTTCCTCCTTATCTAATAAATTCGTTGGGTAACACTAAACAAACTATACGGTACGTACGGTAGATACCTACTTAGGCACTGCACACTCAAAATGACTAGCAATCATAGTAACTTTAGTTTCGAAAATTAGAAGAATACAGCATCTCCTTCGCCCTTGAGAAAAATGAAAAATGTAATGACAACGTATTATCTTCTGAAAAGAATTTTGAACATCTGTATAAACCCTTGAATCTGTATAAACCGCTCCTCCTGTTGCCATCGATCAAGCCGACGACGAAGAATTTCAGGTGTTTGGCTTGCTCTCGACCTTCGGAGATCCCTAAATAAACAAACAAAGTTATTTCAGACGTATTATATTGACTAACAAAAAATGTACATTACACATATGCCCCTATGTACATTGGTAGGTACAGTACATGTAGGTACCTATGAGACAGTACAATAGGTGATACAGGTAAGTACATCGATACCTACATACTAATAAAAGTCTGATAATATCAGGTTATCAACATCCACGTACATATTTATATTATTATGTACATAGGTACCTTCATAATAATATCAATAGGTACATACACAGGTGCATGCATAAAAATAAAAAGATATCTCGTGAAACTGGACAACATAAAGTAGAAGTAATACGCACTTACATTGTGGAAGAGCAGCCGTGACGAAATGAAATGCGGGAGGGCGCGGGCGGAAATTCGTCCGCTAAACGGCAGCTGCCAAGAAGACGTCAACTTTGATACTGACTGACTGACGGTACGCGCGGTCTGGAGAAGCGATGACATCGCCATCATACGTCGTAGATAGTGAAGTGAGAATACCGTTGGGCCTCATTAGTCTGTGTGAACCTGAAACGGCAGGGCGCGAGTTTTTCCAAAAAGGCGGACAAAATTCCGCCTGCGCGCCCGCTCGAATTTCCATATTGCTTCCTCACTGCCGACGGTAGGAAGCCTTGGATTCGTGATTGAGTATAAACAGAGTATGTCTTCCAAAATGAATATTTCCACTACCATTTTGGGCCTCAAACGTCAAGGAACATTTCGGTTTATTATTCTGTGAATAATACACCTATGTAATCGCTCAGCCAAAAATTTTTATAACACCCCCTCAAAATTTTTTCTTTTCCGTTTCAAGGTACGTAGATTCCAAAAATGCAATGTCCGTCCGCCGTACGCCATCCGCCGTACGCCGTCCGCCGTATCACGTGTACAGGCTTCATTTTCGGTCTAAAAAAATCGTTCTTTCGCACACATGCTCCATTTGGGCCCTAGTTGTGTCCCGAAACTTTTCAGCCCGATCGGAATATACCCAGGGGTGTTATGAGTGAAAATGTGTATAAAAATAGGTACTTTTTGCGTTTTAGCAACATGTTGGTAACATGAGCTTTTAAGGTATCGTTTTTCATGTTTTTGGGGACGAGAAGACCGAATATGAAGTCGATTTTGACCAAAGAATAGAAAATTGAGGTTCTACCAGATGTTCAGCTCCCAAAATTGATTTTTTATGAGTCAAAAACCTGGGAAATCGTTTGAAATCACCATCAATTTGTATAATAACACTGGAAAAAGTGTCAACAGGTGGATCAAGACGATTAAATGGTACTATCAATGATCAGAGATAATTTATTTTTAAAAAAAGGAGCGTACTTTATTCGAGTTTTGGTGGTCAAAATTGGTGGAAACCACCAGAGATAGCTATTTCAATTATTTTATATGAAAGAAACAATAAATAAACAGCCAACATCTCTGTAGGTATGTATGTCCAATGGAATAATAAACCCATGTGAACTTTGGAGCGTTTTTGGTTCCGTTCTGCCTGTGTGCCTGTCCGTCTGTCTGTCTGTGGTAATTCCTTGTAACGCCCATAACTACCCGAAATGATGGTCGAAATGGGCTGAAATTTGGAATGTAGGTGCGTTGGGTCACAGATGGTCCCATACCAAAATCACTGAAAAGTAGGTACGGCAAGCAATTCGTCTGCGCGTGCACAAACGTGAAATAATTGAAACGCTCATAACTATCTTAAATATCGTTGAAATTAGTTCAGATTTGGAGGGTCGATCGGGAATAATACTTTGATAGTTCCACGTGAATTTCATTTGAATCGTAGTGTAACTTTCGTCAGCGCATGCGCGAACTTGAAATGTTGACAGTTTTCTTGTAACGCTTCTAACTACGCGAAAAATAGTCGTAGACTGCTGAAATTTCGAGGGTGCATACGTGTTGGATCGCAGATGGTCCCGTATCAAAATGAACCTACCCAACTACTCTATACGTTCATGTGATTCAAGTGAGGACGCTATACTGCCTAGTGCCTACTCGAATTGGCAGACGTTTTATGCTGACTTTCGAGAGGCGATTCGTGATACGAGCGAAAGGAACCTCGAGTTCAAAATTATGGACTTCGTTAGGAACTCATTCGACGTGCAGTTCATTCTATTCGTCCCGTATAGAATTCTACTCTGTAATCGGGGCCGCTCGTACGTAATAGTGCAGGATTATTGCATGTAAACCTGAATCAGAAAAAAATTGGTGCAATAATGAAACTTGGTAGAATGAGGTTTACGGAACTGAAGAGCCTGCAAAAAGGAAGGGGGGAGGGGATCTTAATTTCAATTTTGCACGGTCCGAACGAGTGATCATTTTCGAATCCCTCCACCTCTTTCCTTCACCGCTTTTCAAATATTTTTCTCTCCGTCTCCTTAAATTAATGTTTCAGATTCTGCATGGATTTGATCTTACCTAAATGGTCTAGTTAGTTATCCATGCCTCTTCTTCTCGGTCCTGTTCCATTATAATTCCCCGCCATCATTCTGGAGTCATGTCCAAGTCATTTGTGGTTTCTTGGGATTCACTCCCCACTTCTATTGAGACGCCTACTCCGCGTCGGTTTTTGGTGGCTGCTGCTGAGCACTAATTGAGCGCTGACTGAGGAATAATATCAAAGAACAACCGACTGGACCTCATACAGCCATCAGTGATTATAATCAGGTGCTCCCTAGCAATGATATCCGGACAGAATGTATACAAATTGATTCATCCTCCTGATGACGAAGCCTGTCGGTGCAAACGTCGGGGCTTACTGTGAACGAACGGCCGGTCGTATAATGCTCCGGGTGGTCTCAAAAAACTCGTAAGTTCAAGAACTATTCAAAAACGTAAAAAGATTCACGTAAAAAAAGGTATGGGGGTCCTGAAAATGAACCCCTTAGAGACGACTGACAGTTTAACGCCGAGCTTCGAGGACCAACAACTAGACCCCGAACGGAACCTATGAACCGGATTTCGTCAATTTCGTTTCATGGTAACTAAGAAAAGTGCTCAGTACGGCGTACGGTGGACGGACAGGAATTGTTGTATTGCATTTTCGGAATCTACTTACATACCTTGAAACGGAAACCGTAAAATTTTGAGGGGGGTTAGAATTTTTTTTTTTTCATGCTCGATTTCAATGGTTCATTATTGAAAATAATAAACCAAAACATTGATGAAATTCGGTTTATAGGTTCCGTTCGGGGTCTAGTTGGTCCTCGATGCTCGGCGTTACTGTCAGTCATCTCTAAGGGGTAAAAATAGGGGTTGAAATCTCCAGGACGCAGTTATCTCGAATTTTTTTACGGTTTTAAATAGTTCTCGAACTTGGGAGTTTTTCAAGACCACCCGGAGCATTTTACGTCAGCCGTTCGTTCACAGTAAGGCCTAGAAGTTTGCACCGACAAGCATTTTCAACAGCAGGGTGAATGAAATTGTATACATTCAGCCCAAATATCATCACTAGGGACGCGCTAACAATCGGGAATAGGCCCGAGATCATCATTGCTAGGGAGCACCTGATTATATTCACGGAGTATGAAGTCGAGTTGGTTGTTCTGTGATATTATTTCATTTGGAAATGGCTCTTTTGGAGTTTGTTGATAGGTAGTGAAACTTGAACAAACGTTGAAGTATTATTGATGGGAAAATCATTACACAACGGTAAATTATTACTCAAAGGTAAATTATTGCACAACGGTTCATTATACTATCTGCGTAGAAGGGCCACCTATACAGGTACATTTTTACACAACGGTTTATAATTTGACTTATGCTTCATGAATAACTACAAAATAATTGATTATTGAATTATTGAATCCCACGCATTTATGGGAAACTTCGATTCCGGGGCCGGCTCCAGTACTCGATTTAGGGCTTTCCTTGGTGGTGGGGGCACGAGGGGACTGACCACAGAAAACAGTGATCTACGTAGAAGGGGCATCTGTACAGGTAATAATAAACCTTTGTGTAATAATTTGCAGCGTTTTTCGGTGCTAACTGAAGGGCCTCGCTGTGGACGAACGGCTGGTCGTACAATGCACATCGAATTTTAGGACGTCGCTCGTTTCGTCAGTACGATTCTGCAAGGTTTCGTCACGTCCAACGTGACTATACTTCGAAATTTCTAGCCTGACTGTACGGATTTGAACATAGGGGCAAAGCAGGATGAACTCAGAGAACAAGAATGAATTCTTGTATGTTGCGACATGATAGCCGTTCAATAAATATACTTAATTCACGTAACTAGATAAAATGTTGAGCTTATGATACGAATGCAATCACGTCAAAACCAGGTCGTGAATTCGCACGTAACTACGCACACCACATTTGTCACTGATTTCTTTTTTTGACCCATCTCCATGACCGAGTTCATCAAACTCAATAGATTTTCCCGATAATCCTTCCACAGTTCTTTGATTTTGGCTTCCTTCCCATGGAGTTTTCTTGGGTTAGCTCGGTGAAAAGGATCTTCGTCTTTCGATTTTATTCTAGTCTCAAACTGAATTTCCTTGAGGACTTCAATAACTTTCCATACGGAGGGACGAGTGTGGTAAAACTGACCGTTGAAATGGGAATCGAACGATTCCGTTCAATTCGTCGTCTGGGGATCGCTGCATTCCGCTGACGCCCACATCGCAGGAGTTGGCTTAATTTGAAACAGTTGTCATGTACATAATCAGGAAATTTTAAGTAACAAGAGGTTGCTGGGGTCTGATTATTAGTTTCACTTTGGGGTTTCATTATTAAGGTTCATTAATGGGTCTTGATGTTTCGTCCGGAGGTGCGATGCTGATTAGGTCGGAGAACACGTCCTCGACATTGGAACGTTGGATGTACGAAAGCCCAAAAAATGCATCCCTCGATTCAAAGCCAGGTTTCGAGGAGCCCACCTAGGGATGGGGAACGATTTACCAATTTTTTAAAAATCAATTTTTATTGTTTAAAAAAATCTTTTTTGAATCGATACTCTTGTTGTCGATTTTTATCTGAATCGATTCTTTAATAACGATTTTTTGAAAAATCGGCGAATTTTCTCAAAGGAAAATTTATTTTTGGTTCTCCATCGTAAAATAGGAAATTGGAAACATGTACAGGTGAATGGGTTTGGACATGGATGAATCCATGGAAGTAGGAACTTTCATTCAAGTTTACATCTAAACTCATATTCCTGTCATCAATAAATTGATGAAGAGTTTTGGGATATGTGAATATTTCGATATTAATTCAAATTTTTTGACCTGATGTTTTTTAAATAAATTTTTTTACCGATACAAAAAAGGTTGTTTTTTTCTAGAAATAAGACACCTTTTTCACTTTCAATTTTTTCAAAACAATGAAAAAAAAATGAAAAAAATAAAAAATAAAAATCAATTTTATGAAAAATCGAGTTTATTTTTAGAAAAATTTATTTAGGTTTCGATTTTGAATTTAAAAAAAAATCGACACGTACTTACCGATTTCCCATCCTTACAACCTACCTAACTTGAACTTGAACATGCTATCATTGTTATCATTACGATAATTATTAAAAAAAAATAGTATCTCATTAGAAAAATAATAATTTTTTAGAAACTGATTTTTAAATCGATTTTATAAAAAATCGATATTTTTGTGACGATTTTTCGGTAAATCGATCTTTTGGATTCGATTTTGAATCGATTTTTCGTATCGATTTCCCATCCTTAAGCCCACCTGGAGGTAGAAAGTAAACGGAGAAAGTAAACGTCACTCGTAAAAAAAGAGAAAGCGAAAGAGAAAGTAAACGTCACACGTAAACAAGGCAAGGTTAACAATCGGAGTCACGAATATCATTGGCTGAGTTCATCCAAGTGTACATTCACTCCAATCAGAATTCTCTGATGGTACGTGTCACGATTGAACATCGCCCGAAACTTGCATGTGACGAAAATATTTAGAAACAGAAGGATGTGACGAATGGATAAACAACGGAATTTTAGGAATGAGTCGTGAGAGGAGGAGGGGGAGTTCATGCTAGTAGGTGGAATATGTTGTATGTCCTGGGACATTCCTGTTTGAACATGCTCGTCAGTTAACCATCTGCTGGGGGCCTTAGCGGGTGGCGCCACCCCCTCAACCCACCCTTACCAACCCTCTCACCCCCCCCCCCCCCATCAACTGCTGATTCCAGCTCACCCCTGCTGATTCCAGACCTCCATCCACCCCGCCCCCTGCCGCTGCCAGACCTCCTCCACCCCCTGCCGCCTCCAGACCTCCACCCTCCCCACCCTCCTCCACAGCCCTCAGATCCTCCTCCTACCCCTCCGCCCACACCCCCCATCATCACCCCTCATCACCCATCAACCTCCCCGCCACCTCACCCCCTCACCGCTCCCTCCCACTCCTACCATCGCCGCCCGCCCTCACCCATCCCCTCGAACCTTCTGGAACTATCACCCTCCCCCTCCCCCCCCCCGTTATACCCCATTACCCCTTTCAAATAATCACACCACTTTTCAATATTCTTATCACATCATCTCTTATGTTTTGTACCTACACAATGAAGAGTGGTTCTATTCCCATTGAATACTAAGAACCTACATATTTATGTAATTAACAAGTTGTTTCAAAATTGACTTATCTCTTACAATAATATTAAGGAGGTTATCTAACAAATGAAAACAACAGTTTTTTTTATGTTTTTTTTTATTATTCAAAACATAAGTGATAATTCAAACACCCAAAACTGAAAGAACAAATTACGACAAAGAACACCTTGAGCAAAACACTAGAAAAAGGTTGACATTACTAATTCGCTCCCCGTGGACCCCATAACCACCATCCTGGTTTGATGAACACACCTGAATCGGAACTTGCGTCATCGTCAGAATCTAATGAATTTGTATAGACAAATTCACCGGATCCTGACAAGCATCCGGAGTCACCATTTGTTGACGCATTATACAGCGATTCGTTGTCAACGTCGTCGATCACTGGTGGAGGGCTTAAACTTCTCATCATCTGTGGTGGTGGCCAATAAATAAGAGGTGAAACATCCCTTCTTCTCTTTCTTGGGATGATTTCTTCTTCTTCTTCTTCTTCTTCGTCGTCATCCTGTGAGATGACAATTATTGTGTGAGGATCCTTCAAATAGAATGATGAACAACAATTTCTCTTATAAACTCCCATGAGATAACATGAATTGAATTTCATTCCACAAACTGAGCAATTCTTTGAGGATTTATAACTTACCAGAGGGGATGATGAAAAAATGACTGGAGAATCTTCCCTTCTTCGTTTGAGTACCTTTTCTTCACCAGTCTCCTCCTCCGGTGAGATGTCGATTATGAGGTGAGCTTCTGAATCAGATGAAGAATAGTAACAATTCTTCTCATGAAGGCCCAGATGGAAATAAGAATTTGCCAGAACATCGGTTTCAAAAGCGAGGTGAGCGAGGTTTTGTTCGATAGGTTTTATAACGAATATTACTGAATCAGATAGACTTACATATTTGGTGAAGTCAATAACAAACGAGTGTTCTTGATATACGGAATCCTTGTATTTCGGAGAGACAAAACGGAATATGAATTTGTATGATTGCACAGAAAACGTATTACGCTGAAAAGGCTGTGTAGCAGAAGGCGGAGCAGAACAGAGTGAGGCGACTGCCTTTTAAGAACAAAGGAATTGGACGAAGTGCCAACTTGATCACATGCGGAACTACTTCTTGTTTTCGAATATTCGGAATTATACATATTACACGAAGGAGTATAATTATACTGAATAATTATATGATTATCTGATTATAATTATACATCGGATTATTTTGATTAATATGTGTTGTTACTCTACAAAGAGTCTATTTCATTGAGGAATAACGCAATTAGTAGTGTGTCGGGTATGCTATAGGAGCGCTACTGTACATTGGAAGTCTTGCCGAGAAGACTACTTTTTAATACTCCCTCCTCTTCGAGGAAAGACAGTCAAGATACCAAAAATGTAAAATGTGGAACAACAATTTTTGCAACGGACAATATGACAAACATTGATTTTTATGAATTTGAACATTGATCAATGGTATACCACAAATTTCCCAAATTGAACAGCAATTTTAACTTGAACGGTATCTGACGTATTGTATTGACATTGTTTCTTAATTGCACACAAGGACAAACAAGGTTTAGATTACAGGTTTTAGATTCACTAGTCAAAAACTGAATTTCCAAAGCTAGCAAGTGCAAGTTGCGTAAGCATATACAGATTCATTTAAAAAAATTTGTTTTCGATCAATACGGATTATAAGTTCGAATAATGGAAATTTTACGGATGTCGGATATTGGAGATGTCGGAGAAATCGGAAGTATCTGAGAGTCTCAGAGAAGTTGCGGGAGTCTGAGATTCACGGAGGAGTCGGAGAGTCATGGAGCAGTCGGAGTGGTGAGTCGATGGGGAAGTTACACCCATGGCTCCTTTGCTCCTGAAAGTGCAGAGAAAAAAAACAACAATTTAATTACGAAAGGTTAGTTGTTCACGGAATCTGAGAAACTTTTCCAAAGGCAGCGCCTTGGTAAAGATGTCTGCCAACTGATCCTCAGTCGGCACCCAGACAATTTGTAACTTATTCTTTTTGTAATTCTCGTGCACGTAGTGCATGCACAGTTTCACGATGTGCTTCAGATTTCTGGAATCATTAGTCATTGTAGCTGATACTGCTGGAGCACAATTACATTTAAGCGTCGGAATCAACATCGTACCTGTCAAAAATTCACACAAACTTCGAATATTGGTTAGTTCTTTGCAGGTATCGGACATAGCTATATATTCAGCTTCACAAGTTGACAGAGCAACATGAGACTGCTTTTTCGATCTCCAAGCAACTACGTCCCCAAAACATTTTATCAAGTGACCAGTGGTTAAGCGACCATTGGCTTCACTGGTTCCAAGGGACGCATCAGAATATGCAGTGAGATCCTCGGAATTTCCTGAAATCAGAATACAATAATCGGAAGTACCTTTCAGATACTTCAGAATTTTCATAACATAGATAAGCATTAGAACAAAGATTGAGCCATGATGTCACTTGAACAAGCATGACTGAAACGGATAGGCCTCAAACCCCAGGTTAAAGACTTCATTAAATTTCTTATACCAGAGGTTGGGTGACAATTTGAGACCATATAATGATCTCTTCTGACAACAGACAAATGGGTCATTTGGGTCTTATTCCAGCTTAGTTAATTCAACAAGACCTTCCGGAATTTCCATGTAGACTGCCTTTTAAAGAGTGCCATGCAGAAAAGCAGTAGTTACATCCAATTGAAATAAGTGCAATTTATATTTATTGACTACGGACAGAAATAAGCGGACGTCACCTAGCCTGGCGACCAGAGCTAACATTTCGGAAATCAGATACTCATTGGTATCTGCGAACCCTTTTATCACTAGCCTATTCTTGTAGCGGATTGACCCATCAGATTTTCGCTTTTTCTTATGAACCCATCTAGACTTGATAACTCTAGTCCTAGGAGGCAAACTCGATTGTGATACGAGTTCCCAGGTGTTCATGTCAATCAAGGATTCAAGTTCCTCCCGGATAGCTCCCTCCCAAAAAGTCTTTATCGGAAGAAGCCATAGCTTCCTTGTATGTAGAGGGTTCAGAATCCCTGTCTTGACTTTTCTGAAGAACAACAATATTTTCAGAATTTCTAGATTCATTGTTTTGTTTTGGGTCATCACCAGATCGGAAATTTGCCGGTATTTTCAATATCAATAATTTGAATTTGTAATGTCAATAGAATCTTGGCTAGTCACAGGTGTGTCGTTACAGACCATAGGAGGACAGGATTCGGAATACTCCCTAGGCTCCCTCCCAAATGAACCAGGATGCGTTTCCACATCACTCCCTCCCAGCCGAAGACCGACCCGAGAGGAAGTGCAAGGCTGTCCATGGAAAGCAGCCAGGGTAGCACCAAGTGTGGGCCGTTTGGCCCCGGACATACCACATAGCAGAAAATTAACGGAATCGGAATGGTGGGCGATCGGAAAGTCAACCCACCAGAGCCCCTCGCGGAAATGTCCCGATTTGATGACAACACCCGTGTCAGCCTGAATAAAATCGACCTTATCTTTTGAAAAAGAAGAACAGTGATGCCAGCCCGTGCAATTTTCCGAACAGAAAACAAACTGTGGGACAAACAGAATACAGAAATCAAATACAGAAAACAAATACCTGCACAATACAGAAAGTAAATTGTGGGGCAATACAGGGCACCCAGAATCCACAGCAGCTGTGAAGCATCTAGAGGTTTCAGTAAAATTTCGCATTACCTGAACTTCCGGGGTTTTCACTTAGAAGGTTGAGAGAACTCGCATGTTGAGCTTCCTCAGGACCCATGGCAACCCACACATCAGAATCGTCCTCGGACACGGCGAGGGAAGGCTGGACCACGGAGAAGACAGCATCGGAATGCTGCTTGAAAAACCGCCCAAGGAGCCTAGCTTGCCCAGCGGGCATCTTATACAGACGTGGACCCGGATAAGAGCGACTAGTCCCAGCTTATTTGGGACTTTGTTTCGGTTTCGGAAGTTGTGAATACCTACGTTTCGGAACGGAACCAGAGGGAACAGATGTCTGACCAAATTTCGGAACAAAACCAGAGGGAGGCTTTTTTTTTTCTTTTTTTTTTTTTTCGGATACTTAAATTGATCAGCTCTTTTAGCTTCGCCACAGGTGTAAAGCGGACAGAATCAATTTTACGTACTCTATAGGGGTTTCCCTCATTTCCGGACAACTGGACATTTAAAAATCGAGGGTCCTGCGAAGTAGATGGAACACTTCCATCAACTTCCATCGGAATAGCGGAAACTGTTGGCAACGGATTAGAGGGGTTTGCCAACATAGGCTCAATGGGAGCCACAGGGGTTGGAGGATTCTGAACATGACCAGCTAAGGCATTTATTTTGTTGTCCAGTTCGGATAATTTTAGAGAGAACTTTTCAAAGCTTACCTCCACGGAATGTTTGAAAGTCTCAAGGTACCTTGCTAGGACCTCATCGGATGTCCTGGCGGCTTGGAGTCGCAACCCTTCCACGGAAGGGTTCGCGGTTCGGGCGGATGAGTCTGGTATCGGAAGCGGAATATTACCGCCAGGTTGCCCCGGAACTGCGTCTGGCATCTGGTCAGCGATCCTCTCGCGGGCCAGATCTTCAAGATCATCCGCAATGGAGAATTCGTCGTCGGAGTGGCCACTCATGACGGAGACAGAATATCTGAGATATACGGACGGGAGCAAAAAAAAATCTGTAACCAGAAAGCAGTATCACATTCGGGACACACACACCGCACAGACATTGTTTGGATATCAAATAAGTTTGACAAAACACTCATTGTCAACATATCAAAAACACCAGCGCTGGATTTTGTTACGGATTATTTGGACCTGAGTCACACGGATACTGAAAAACGGAATCCAAACGGTTAGTACACAGCTCAATAACGGAACAAGGATCAAAACGGACCTCACTCACCCCTAAATGCAAATATCAGATAAGTGCACCACATTTATATTGGTAGTTTGTTCGAGCATCCGATTTGCGTTTTCTTTCTTTGGTAATTTTACGGACTTGGTCCTCCAAAATGTGCCTTTACTCAGATATATGCTCCAAAGAATTTTATCTCGGATTTACGTATTTTGTTATCACAAATCTACGGACTTTTCTTATTATGGATCTACGGACTTTTTCACAAATCTACGGACTTTTCTTATTACGGATCTACGGACTTTTTCACAAATCTACGGACTTTTCTTATTACGGATCTACGGACTTTTTCACAAATCTACGGACTTTTCTTATCACGAATCTACGGACTTTTTCACAAATCTACGGACTTTTCTTATCACAAAATTTACGGATTTTAGATTGCAAATCGTCAGTTCAACACAAAGTTAGGGATGTGGTAATTTAAAGAAATTACTCATTTCGAAAGGAGCTGTTATGTACCCCTCATGGTACATACAGACATCGAAAATTTTATAGCAGAGGAACTGACAGCGGAGAGGCACATTTCGGGCCCTTGCAGATATTTTGAGTTAACAATGATAAGGCTTTTTCGGATCGGAAAAACTCTCCCTGGTGACTGACGGAATACGTGCGGCCTTTCTGCGACGGTTACATAAATATCAACGGACCGTTCTTTACCTCCAGGAAGTTCAAACTGCCCAACGGATCTTCCCATTGAGTCGCGGCCCTTGGGGGCCTATTGATTTTATAGGCCCCGCTTTTGGATACGTGCTTTATGATTATTCCCGGGCCCGAACATTTAACAACGTTCCACCATTGGGAGCTACGTACCGGGTACCCTAGTCAGATATGACTTTGACGCCAGGAGTAACAAAAATATCGGACGGAACGGAGGTGCACCGGAATCGACCACTCACGAAGTATCCATGTACCACAAAGAATGCATTCTCTTATCGTGATTCATTAATCGTTAGGCGGAACAGAACCGGAAGCCTGTGCACTAAAAGGCCGTGGTCGATCTTTCCTGACTCGGGCTAGTGGCATCACCACTATCGCGCGAACTCGTGCGCACACCCACCTTCAGGGCCAAGGATGGTGTACGACTTCGCCCGGATGCGGATGGCGCTAGGAGACAGAAAGCATAAATTTCATCCGAAGGAATTTAGGTACCATATTCCAATCGGATATCGGACGGAACATAAATAAAAACGCACGGTTTACGCTCTCGATTATGAAATCGATCGGAATTTGTTCACAGGAGAGCTCTACCGGACATTACCGGAACCTGTGAACAGAGCGTTTCAGTCACCCCCTAACCAACACCTTGGTGATGAAACCAGAAAATCCCTCTGAACCTTTATTTGCCATAAAAACCAGTCGGAAACGTTCGAGTAAGTACGTAGTCAGTATTTTGTGAGCAAAACAGTCAGTTTTCGGAGCGACACCTAGCACAGGGGGAAATATAAACAAAAAATTCAATCCAAAATCGGACCGAAAAATGAACACAGCGAAGGTCCGCCATTTTTCGCGGAGCGTCGATTGCAACCACGATGGCGTTCTCGACAAGGACCAATCTCAAGAAGGAGCCTAGACAATACTCCGGGAGAGAAACCAAATCATTGTTACCATATTTATCACTGCGACCAAGAATTACTTTTGGGCGCTTATACGCATCTCGATCATTAATTTGCTATAGAAACTTAGTTCAGATGACGTCTAACGATATCGTGCCAGAACATCGGTTTCAAAAGCGAGGTGAGCGAGGTTTTGTTCGATAGGTTTTATAACGAATATTACTGAATCAGATAGACTTACATATTTGGTGAAGTCAATAACAAATGAGTGTTCTTGATATACGGAATCCTTGTATTTCGGAGAGACAAAACGGAATATGAATTTGTATGATTGCACAGAAAACGTATTACGCTGAAAAGGCTGTGTAGCAGAAGGCGGAGCAGAACAGAGTGAGGCGACTGCCTTTTAAGAACAAAGGAATTGGACGAAGTGCCAACTTGATCACATGCGGAACTACTTGTTTTCGAATATTCGGAATTATACATATTACACGAAGGAGTATAATTATACTGATAATTATATGATTATCTGATTATAATTATACATCGGATTATTTTGATTAATATGTGTTGTTACTCTACACAGAGTCTATTTCATGGAGGATCGAACAAAGAGTCTATTTCATTGAGGAATAACACAATTAGTAGTGTGTCGGGTATGCTATAGGAGCGCTACTGTACATTGGAAGTCTTGCCGAGAAGACTACTTTTTAATAGAATTGAATCTCAATCCACAAACTGAGCAATTCTTTGAGGATTTATAACTTACCAGAGGGGATGATGAAAAAATGACTGGAGAATATTCCCTTCTTCGTTTGAGTACCTTTTCTTCACCAGTCTCCTCCTCCGGTGAGGTGTCGATTATGAGGTGAGCTTCTGAATCAGATGAAGAATAGTAACAATTCTTCTCATGAAGGCCCAGATGGAAATAAGAATTGAATCTCAATCCACAAACTGAGCAATTCTTTGAGGATTTAAAACTTACCAGAGGGGATGATGAAAAAATGACTGGATAATCTTCCCTTCTTCGTTTGAGTACCTTTTCTTCACCAGTCTCCTCCTCCGGTGAGATGACGATTATGAGGTGAGCTTCTGAATCAGATGAAGAATAGTAACAATTCTTCTCATGAAGGCCCAGATGGAAATAAGAATTGAATCTCAATCCACAAACTGAGCAATTCTTTGAGGATTTAAAACTTACCAGAGGGGATGATGAAAAAATGACTGGAGAATCTTCCCTCCTTCGTTTGAGTACCTTTTCTTCACCAGTCTCCTCCTCCGGTGAGGTGTCGATTATGAGGTGAGCTTCTGAATCAGATGAAGAATAGTAACAATTCTTCTCATGAAGGCCCAGATGGAAATAAGAATTGAATCTCAATCCACAAACTGAGCAATTCTTTGAGGATTTAAAACTTACCAGAGGGGATGATGAAAAAATGACTGGAGAATCTTCCCTTCTTCGTTTGAGTACCTTTTCTTCACCAGTCTCCTCCTCCGGTGAGATGTCGATTATGAGGTGAGCTTCTGAATCAGATGAAGAATAGTAACAATTCTTCTCATGAAGGCCCAGATGGAAATAAGAATTGAATCTCAATCCACAAACTGAGCAATTCTTTGAGGATTTAAAACTTACCAGAGGGGATGATGAAAAAATGACTGGAGAATCTTCCCTTCTTCGTTTGAGTACCTTTTCTTCACCAGTCTCCTCCTCCGGTGAGATGTCGATTATGAGGTGAGCTTCTGAATCAGATGAAGAATAGTAACAATTCTTCTCATGAAGGCCCAGATGGAAATAAGAATTGAATCTCAATCCACAAACTGAGCAATTCTTTGAGGATTTAAAACTTACCAGAGGGGATGATGAAAAAATGACTGGAGAATCTTCCCTTCTTCGTTTGAGTACCTTTTCTTCACCAGTCTCCTCCTCCGGTGAGATGTCGATTATGAGGTGAGCTTCTGAATCAGATGAAGAATAGTAACAATTCTTCTCATGAAGGCCCAGATGGAAATAAGAATTGAATCTCAATCCACAAACTGAGCAATTCTTTGAGGATCTAAAACTTACCAGAGGGTATGATGAAAAAATCTGGAGAATCTTCCCATCTTCGTTTGTGTACCTTTTCTTCACCAGTCTCCTCCTCGGGTGAGATGTCGATTATGAGGTGAGCTTCTGAATCTGATGAAGAATAGTATAACAATTCTTCTCATGAAGGCCCAGAAGGAAATAAGAATTGAATCTCAATCCACAAACTGAGCAATTCTTTGAGGATTTAAAACTTACCAGAGGGGATGATGAAAAAATGACTGGAGAATCTTCCCTTCTTCGTTTGAGTACCTTTTCTTCACCAGTCTCCTCCTCCGGTGAGATGTCGATTATGAGGTGAGCTTCTGAATCAGATGAAGAATAGTAACAATTCTTCTCATGAAGGCCCAGATGGAAATAAGAATTGAATCTCAATCCACAAACTGAGCAATTCTTTGAGGATCTAAAACTTACCAGGGGGGATGATGAAAAAATCTGGAGAATCTTCCCTTCTTCGTTTGAGTACCTGTTCTTCACCAGTCTCCTCCTCCGGTGAGATGTCGATTATGAGGTGAGCTTCTGAATCAGATGAAGAATAGTAACAATTCTTCTCATGAAGGCCCAGATGGAAATAAGAATTGAATCTCAATCCACAAACTGAGCAATTCTTTGAGGATTTAAAACTTACCAGAGGGGATGATGAAAAAATGACTGGAGAATCTTCCCTTCTTCGTTTGAGTACCTTTTCTTCACCAGTCTCCTCCTCCGGTGAGATGTCGATTATGAGGTGAGCTTCTGAATCAGATGAAGAATAGTAACAATTCTTCTCATGAAGGCCCAGATGGAAATAAGAATTGAATCTCAATCCACAAACTGAGCAATTCTTTGAGGATCTAAAACTTACCAGAGGGGATGATGAAAAAATCTGGAGAATCTTCCCTTCTTCGTTTGAGTACCTTTTCTTCACCAGTCTCCTCCTCCGGTGAGATGTCGATTATGAGGTGAGCTTCTGAATCAGATGAAGAATAGTAACAATTCTTCTCATGAAGGCCCAGATGGAAATAAGAATTGAATCTCAATCCACAAACTGAGCAATTCTTTGAGGATTTAAAACTTACCAGAGGGGATGATGAAAAAATGACTGGAGAATCTTCCCTTCTTCGTTTGAGTACCTTTTCTTCACCAGTCTCCTCCTCCGGTGAGATGTCGATTATGAGGTGAGCTTCTGAATCAGATGAAGAATAGTAACAATTCTTCTCATGAAGGCCCAGATGGAAATAAGAATTGAATCTCAATCCACAAACTGAGCAATTCTTTGAGGATTTAAAACTTACCAGAGGGGATGATGAAAAAATGACTGGAGAATCTTCCCTTCTTCGTTTGAGTACCTTTTCTTCACCAGTCTCCTCCTCCGGTGAGATGTCGATTATGAGGTGAGCTTCTGAATCAGATGAAGAATAGTAACAATTCTTCTCATGAAGGCCCAGATGGAAATAAGAATTGAATCTCAATCCACAAACTGAGCAATTCTTTGAGGATTTAAAACTTACCAGAGGGGATGATGAAAAAATGACTGGAGAATCTTCCCTTCTTCGTTTGAGTACCTTTTCTTCACCAGTCTCCTCCTCCGGTGAGATGTCGATTATGAGGTGAGCTTCTGAATCAGATGAAGAATAGTAACAATTCTTCTCATGAAGGCCCAGATGGAAATAAGAATTGAATCTCAATCCACAAACTGAGCAATTCTTTGAGGATTTAAAACTTACCAGAGGGGATGATGAAAAAATGACTGGAGAATCTTCCCTTCTTCGTTTGAGTACCTTTTCTTCACCAGTCTCCTCCTCCGGTGAGATGTCGATTATGAGGTGAGCTTCTGAATCAGATGAAGAATAGTAACAATTCTTCTCATGAAGGCCCAGATGGAAATAAGAATTGAATCTCAATCCACAAACTGAGCAATTCTTTGAGGATTTAAAACTTACCAGAGGGGATGATGAAAAAATGACTGGAGAATCTTCCCTTCTTCGTTTGAGTACCTTTTCTTCACCAGTCTCCTCCTCCGGTGAGATGTCGATTATGAGGTGAGCTTCTGAATCAGATGAAGAATAGTAACAATTCTTCTCATGAAGGCCCAGATGGAAATAAGAATTGAATCTCAATCCACAAACTGAGCAATTCTTTGAGGATTTAAAACTTACCAGAGGGGATGATGAAAAAATGACTGGAGAATCTTCCCTTCTTCGTTTGAGTACCTTTTCTTCACCAGTCTCCTCCTCTGGTGAGATGTCGATTATGAGGTGAGCTTCTGAATCAGATGAAGAATAGTAACAATTCTTCTCATGAAGGCCCAGATGGAAATAAGAATTGAATCTCAATCCACAAACTGAGCAATTCTTTGAGGATTTAAAACTTACCAGAGGGGATGATGAAAAAATGACTGGAGAATCTTCCCTTCTTCGTTTGAGTACCTTTTCTTCACCAGTCTCCTCCTCCGGTGAGATGTCGATTATGAGGTGAGCTTCTTAATCAGATGAAGAATAGTAACAATTCTTCTCATGAAGGCCCAGATGGAAATAAGAATTGAATCTCAATCCACAAACTGAGCAATTCTTTGAGGATTTATAACTTACCAGAGGGGATGATGAAAAAATGACTGGAGAATCTTCCCTTCTTCGTTTGAGTACCTTTTCTTCACCAGTCTCCTCCTCCGGTGAGATGTCGATTATGAGGTGAGCTTCTGAATCAGATGAAGAATAGTAACAATTCTTCTCATGAAGGCCCAGATGGAAATAAGAATTGAATCTCAATCCACAAACTGAGCAATTCTTTGAGGATTTAAAACTTACCAGAGGGGATGATGAAAAAATGACTGGAGAATCTTCCCTTCTTCGTTTGAGTACCTTTTCTTCACCAGTCTTCTCCTCTGGTGAGATGTCGATTATGAGGTGAGCTTCTGAATCAGATGAAGAATAGTAACAATTCTTCTCATGAAGGCCCAGATGGAAATAAGAATTGAATCTCAATCCACAAACTGAGCAATTCAAACTATGAGATGCCATGACTGTGAACACTATGAAGACTCAACTGAGAATGAAATGAGAAATTTCAACTTGTGGGGGGGGGGGGGGGCTGCAGGGAATCAGCATGAACATGCTCATCCCTGTTCGTGCAGGCACCCCGTTCAGCTCGCCTATATAAGGAGCCTGCATACGCCAGCAGTTACAGTTCGTTCTGAGTTCTCCACACAGAAAGACCTCCTGCTGCCACTGCTCCAATCTCCTCAACCTTTGGAAATTAATAGGTGTTTACCCACTCATTAATTTATTAATTGTTGGGATATTGAATAGTTGTAGCCTATTCCTCTCTCCCCCTTTATTTAGGTTAAATTACCTCCTTCTTTTTTTCCCCAGTTAGGTATTACCTTTTTCATTTATTTCCCTCATTTTTTTTGCTATATCCCCACAACAGTTTTGGTTTGACACCCTTCCCCCTTTTTTCCCTCCCTCTTGTCAGTTATTTTCCTGTTAAAAAAAGAAAAAACGTTTTTTCTTCTTTCTCCATAATCCCCCAATTTTTTCCTCGTTTGCTGAAATTCCCCCTTCGATTTTTTTTCTTCTTCACCCCGATTCAGTTTTTTCTTTTTTTTACTTATTCAGTTTTTTCCCTGCAATCAATTTATTTTCCTTCTTTTTTTTCTTATTCTCATTTATCTTTTTTCACGTTAGAAGAGCTTTCCTAGAGTAGGTATCGTTTAATTTGTTCCAATTTTTTTTTCTTCATTAATTTACTTGAAGCATTTATTCGCCTTAAGTAGGTACTTTTTTCTCTTATTATTCGGATTCATTCAACTTTTTTCTCATTCAGTTTTTCCTCAATTTATATTTCATTCATAGAATTGTTTTGCAGCGTAGGTACAGTTTATTTTGAACCGATTTTTTAAAAATTAATTTATTTGAAGTAAGTATCTATTCAATTCAACATTTTTTTTAAAATTCAGGTTCATTTATCTTTTTCCCCGCTCCGTTTTTCCTATTCAGTTTATTTTCATTCAAAGAGTTTTTTTTCTCATTTGAAGTGCTTTCGTTTAATACCGTTTATTTAGTTATTTTGTGTCAATTTTTTTTATTAATTTACTAGAACAACGGCATCGTCCTCAAAATCATGTTCTTTTTGCAATTTGCCCTTCCCGTGCCAATACATTTTGATACGCCACGAGGCAAATTGCGGGCAAAGAATGGCTGACGTCCATGACTTTGTATTATGTGACCGATGTGGTTATGATCTGAATGCTACCGACCACAGTATGAGATGTGACGAGCCCCCGCTTAAAAAAACTAGGTTTTCTCCCCTACCCCCACCAGAAGATTTTGAAATTTTTAACTTTATTTTTAACTTTTACTTTATCAATAGTCCACATGAAGCCTTACATACTAGGACTCATAATTGTGCCAAATGTGGGGAAGTTTTTCAAAATATTTTAGACAAGATAAAACATGAATTAGGATGTGTGAGCAACTTTTTATGTGATTCCTGCGGAGGACGCTATACTAGTGCAGCCCTTTTTGATGCCCATAGACCGCTGTGTATTACAGTCCCATCAGTTACAATTGACAGAAATAGGCTAACAGATCCTCATGTCCGAAACTTACTTGCTACCCAAACAAATAACGATTATATAATTCCTTACGAAACCGCATTTACGAATCGGATCGCTTCGTACTTTATTCAATCTAATTTTACTCTTGATCTCCCCCTTTTTTTGAATGATGTTCGAAGAAAAATTGCTAGGTTGTTAGAACAATCTCTCATGGATCACGGCCCAGTGAAATCGATTTTTATCGATTGCGTAATGGTTAATATTTTGAATGAAAACCTCGAGACAAATATCAAAGTAAAAAATGAAATATTGTTGGATCGTTTAGATATTGACAGTATTCTGAATAGTATGTTCATCAAATTGAATAATGAACTTTCAGAACTGGAACTGAAGAAGAGTGGGTGGAAACTGGATATGATATATCGCTCATTTGCTGCAAGAGTGTCATAAGTAAAAATTCCATTTTTTTGGGTTCTATGCAAAAATAGACTCTTCTGGTGTGCCTGCACTTGCAGCATTAGAGTCATTTCTGTACTTTCAAAACTCGCGGCTTGAGGGTGCTGAGTCATTTGTCTTCCTCCCCCACTGCGTGGATAAGGTTAGGAACAACAGCGTCACAAGTCAGTTTAGGACCGAATGCTGCGCGAGGAAGGTGCCGCAAGTTTTCAGGAGAAACGGATTATCAGGAGATATGCCACTACACACGGAAAAGTAAGTTATTTTAGCTTGTATTATTTTGAGAAGTGCCATTATTGTTGAAATATTTTTCCATAAGACGAAAGGGCTAACTGCAAATATGTCTATATTGCAAGAAATGTTTCCGATTTTCGGCGTCGTTTTTCAAAATGTGCCATTATTACTGATATCCTTTTTGTATATTTTTCTTGTCATCTTTCAAGTTATGACACTACTGATGACTAATTGAGGTAAACAGGCTTGTCTTATCTTTAGTTGAGTCTGTATTGTTGGTGAATTTTTCACAGGCAACTGAAGTTGAGACAAAGAGAAAAAATTCTTTCAGGAAGAGGGCAGAAAATTCTTCAAATGGCGCTAGAGTCGAGTCAAATTCCCACAAGTAAATTTTTTTACTATACTTTTCAGAATTTAATTCCTATTTCATTTTGTTTAGAAAGATATCCGATTTTATTCTATTTGAACATCAATGTTTTATAGACGTACCTACTGTAGGAACGTACGTTTCGATGTTTCGTATGTGCTTACTTAGTAATTTTTTTCTGTAAGGCCACAATTCAAGTCTTCTGGCTCAGAAACCCCTCCCGGTCCACAATGAAGAGGAAACGTTGGCCTCCTATACAGAAAATGATGGTGAGTTTTCACCATTTTCACGAAATGTATATGTTGTAATAATTAGCTGGTCGGAGCTTGAAATAAAATGCATGTATGTGAGAAACTTGATTCAGAGAAAATACTATTGTACTGAAACTTTTACATGAAAAATGAAAGGATTGAATTGAATATTGAGTTGAGATTCTTGAGATGACGAAGGACTTGACTGTTGACGATGTAGTGAAGCAGGGAGGGGAGTCGGGGGGCCCACGGGATTTCTCGCGGGCATGGATTGGTGTCGCTATAGCAACCACGACTGGACAGCCGCGAGGCCTCAGCAGATGCAGGCCAATCAAAAACGTCCATTGTTTAGGCCTAAATGCGTCGCGGTATTTTCAAATCGAAATTCGCCACAACATACTTTTGTAAAACTCAACCTCTGTAATAAATGTGTCATTCTTCTTCATTGCGGTCATCCTTGAAATAATAGACCCAAATAACACCAATTTATTTGTTGTTGTCTTCTGTAAGGTGACGATCCAACTCCTGTGGGCCCCAAAACTCTACCAGCAGATCTAGATATCCACGAGACCAAACAAGATGAAACATTGGCTTCCTGTTCAAAAAATGATGGTGAGTTGTCCCTTTCAAAAATGTCAACCTCACTATTTGCCATAATAAACCAGTGTGTCATTCCTCTTCACTTTTCTGTAGATAGTAGAGTTAATAAAATTCCATTGTTATCCAGGTTCTCCAAATGAACCACTCGCGAGTACTTCGGCCAACCAAGCGTCATCAGTAGTAGGACAGCACAAAAGAGCCTCCTCTACAAGTTCCTCCTCTTCGAGTTCTTCTTCAAGTTCTTCTTCTTCCAGCAGTTCATCAAGCTCAAGCTCTCCTTCTCGCTCACACTCGGATGACGATCTAAAAGATCAATCGTACAATCCTGATGATGATATTCGCAGCCCTTCCAGCGAAGAATATGAAGACCCAGTCGAGAAGACAGCAGCTCCACACGATTCTCAAGGATTGAACATTGAGGTCCCGTCTAGCCCTTCCCCCGAACGTTCCTCGTCTGAACCCAACCACAATTTTCAGGTGACTCCTGTCAAAAGGGAGGGAAAACGTAAACGTAATGTTGATGAGTGGCAACGGTCTAAGAAGAAGAAAGCTCGAAACTCTGGACAATCTTATGTGACCAGTTCAAAGAAATGTAGTGGTAAAAAAAGAGCCCCAAGGCAAATGAAGCCTGCTTGTACCGATAAATGCAAATTAAAATGCTATTCCAAATTCAGCCAGGAAGAAAGAGAGAATTTGTTTTCTGAGTTCTGGAACATCGGGGACCTTGAAAAGCAAAGGCAATACATCGCTAATTGTATTGATGTTATTGCTACCAAAAGGCTGAACATTTTATTTTGTTTTGGACTTGGGATTTATTTTTTCACTATAATTCTAATAAAGTTTTTATTACAAAGTTTGTAAAAAAAAATTATTTTGAATCTTTTTGAACCATTGCCTTGTAAAACCGTCACATTTTCGCTTGATACTTTTATGTACTACCATCAATCATATTTTTTAACTAGCTATAACGTCACACTTCGGCATAGTACGCTGAAATTTCCAATTTTTTGCGAAAATACTGTCATTTGTTGGACTCCATTAATGTAAGCATTTTTGTAAGGGTCAAATTGAAATTCTAATTTGGATTTCATTTCACACAGTAAACAACCGGGTTTGAGAGAAGTTTTGATGGGAATTTCAACCACTTGAGAAAGTTTGTAACAGAATAGTTCCAATTTGAAATAGTTTTTTCCAATTATCTCAAAACAGCAAATTTTGAGATATGACACTATTGTACCCAATGAGCGATATATGGACTCCGTTTGAAAGTAAAAAAATACTCCCCCTTACGTTACTGGACGCTGGTCCAGTCAAGTTCCCTAAAGTGATATCTGATAGAAAAGCGTGTCTCAACGTGCCCAGTTTTGAAAATCGATGTTTCTACTACGCTAAATTAGCTAAATTTGTCCCAAATCATTCGATGAGGGTTTCAAATTATAATAACATCCAACACAGATACGATTTCACCTGCGTTTCGTTCCCAACTTCCCTATGTGACATCAAAGTATTTGAGGCTCAGAACAATATATCCATAAATGTTTTTACGCTTAACGAAAAAATGATTGTATGCCCCAAAAAAATTGTCGATACGGATTTGGATGACCATAGAGATCTCCTCATGCTTGAAGAAGGGGAAAATAAGCATTTTGTTTATATTAAAGATTTTAACAAATTGGTCCGTAGTCAAATAACAAAACACACAAATAGAATCAATATATGCAAGCGATGTTTGTGGTTTAAAAAAGTTGATCCACTATCCGGGGAACTACAGGTCCACGATAATTTGTGCAATAAGAACAAACCCGTAGCAGTGGAGATGCCATCAAATGAGAAACAATTTGTTGAATTCAAAGAACAAGCGCTGAGGGTTCCGTTTGCAGTATATGGCGATTTTGAAAGCCTACTACTAAAGGTACATTCTTGCCCACCAAACCCAAATAATTCTTACCACATGCCCTACAATAAACACGAGGTCAATTCAGCTTGCGCGTTTTTATGTATTGCCCCATCAGTTTTACCATTTGCCCAACATTTAGATCAATTATTTTTATATAGAGGACCCGACGTAGTTGAAAAACTTTTAAATTATTTAACCTACATTGCTACAGAGATAGAGAAAGTTTATGCCCGTAATGTACCAATGCTCCCACTGACAGTGGCTCAACAACAAAAGGTAAGACAACAAAGGTTTTCTTTATATCCAGGTTTTCCTTGAATCCAGGTTTTCCTTGAATCCAGGTTTCCTTACATTCAGGTTTTATCAGTCTAAAATTCTTTATGTAGAGGTAGGTACATAATGAATTTTCAAAATTGAATTGGAAAAAATGTATATTTGAAATACCTACGTCCTATATTTGAAGGTAATTTGAAAACTTACAAATTCGTACTGCTGAAATAACCAATCGCTTTTGCTTGTTGTGCGCTACCAGTTTCTACTATTTTAATGAGTTTCTCGAGCTCCCAAATATGATCAAACGATGATGGATCACTGACGTGACACTCGAAAAACTTCAGTGCAGTGGCCAATCCTCCAAGTGCTTCCTTCCTCGTGTCTTCTGCAGGATCTTCTTAATCCGAATCCTCGATCGTGGTCTGACACTCAGTTTCAATTGACTCCTTATTTATTTAAATTCGACACGAAATCGGAATCCACGGAGTTCCACTTTCGATTTCATTTATGACCGCAAGTTTCTGGAACTTTCGCTTCGGCATGTCGTTTACGAGAACACGTTTCGAGACTGATTTGTTTTAGGAAGAAGGAAGGAACTGCATATAAACAAATAAACAACGCATTATTCATAAAGGAGAAGTGGGGAAACTTCCTTACACAGAGGTAGCGTCTTGGAAATTTTCCTTACACAGAGGCAAAGACCGGCCAGCAGAGATTCCTTACAAAGAGGTAACGAAATTCCTTATAAAAAGGGTTTTTGGACCCCAAGGGGGTGGGACCGGGAATTTCATTCCTTACATAGAGGATTTCATTATATACAGGTTCCTCATATCCAGGTTTTACTGTACTCCTGATGCGATATTGGTCTCAGAGCCGGATTTAGGTTTCTTGCGGCCCTGGGCCAATTATCTCTAAGCGGCCCCCTGGGAGTAATAAATTCAATTATTTTATATTCTTATTATAAATGTTTACTTTATAATTCATAATCATTAATATTCTTGAATTTTACAAATCAACTTTTCCTGCTTTCTGAGACGAAAATTCTACTATTAATTCATCAAAATCTGACGATTTAAAAAACTCCGCGTTGGCTACAAAACTAGCTAAGACGGATAGTCTTGAATCTGAGCAAGTATTTATCAAGTAATTGAGAATTCTTTTCAAAATGCTTAACGATCTTTCGCTAGATGCATTTGATGTCCATATTATGACCATATTCCTTTCGTTCAAAACCCTATTTATGTCAAAATAACATGTACCTACTAGCCGTTGTATTTATGGATGCGTTTCGTAAGCCAGATTTTGGTTTATTATTTTCAATAATGAACCATTGGAATCGAGCATGAAAAAAAAAAAAAATTCTAACCCCCCTCAAAATTTGATGGTTTGCGTTTCAGGGTACGTAGAATCCGAAAATGCAATAAAAATATTTCTGTTTGTACGCCGTACGGGCCACTTTTCTTAGTTACCATGAATAAAAATTGATGAAATTCGGGTTATAGGTTCCGTTCGGGGTGTAGTTGGTCCTCGAAGCTCGGCGTTACTGTCAGTCCAAGACACGTTACTGTCAGTTCAAAATAGGTGTTGAAATTTTCAGAAAGCCGTAGCTCGAAAACTTTCGATTGAAGGGGCTGGATTTTGTTGGTAGGTACTTGTGAAACTTGAACAAACTTTGAATTATTATTGATGGGTAAATTATTGCACAACGGTAAATTATGACACAACGGTTCATCTACCAAGAAGGGGCTGGATTTTGTTGATCGGTACTTTTGCAACTTGACCAACCGATGAAGTATTATTGATGGGCAAGTTATTACACAACGTTCATTATACTTGACCAGAGGGTAGGTACTGACCGCAGAAAACAGTGATCTACGCAGAAGGGGCATCTATCATAAACAATTTTCCTTCAAAAATTCCTTATTTGCGTTTCTTTTCGCCATTTTAGTTACTGTTTGTCATCGAAAGAACTATTTTAGCAACATTTAACTCGTGATTTAGTTAGGTACCTAGTAACGAGTACGGGGTTAGGTACTAACTAACCTACGGAGGGTCTGCGATCCACATAATATGTATAGACTAGTACATATTATGTAGACGGGTTATCTATACAGAGAGCTGTGATCTGTAAAAGAAGGGTATTCTGTAGAAAATAATAAACCGTTGTGCAGGGATTTGCAGCGTTTTTTATTTATATCCTTAATTTAAAAAACGCTGCAAAGTCCTTGTCACATGGGGTTTATTATTCTACAGAAATGTTGGCTGTACCTACATTTATTGTTTGTTTCATGTGAAATAATTGAAATAGCTATTTCTGATGGTTTCCACCAATTTTGGCCCCCAAAACACAAATTAGGTAGGTACGATTTTTTTTTTTTTCAAATTATCCATGATTATTGGTAGTGCCACCTAATCGTCATGATCTACGTGTTGAAACTTTTCCTAGTGCTATTCTACAAATTGATGGTGATTTCAGACGATTTCGCAGGTTTTTGCCTCATAAAAAATCAATTTTGGGAGCTGAACATCTGGTACAACCTCAATTTTCCACTCCTTGGCCAAAATCGACCTCATATTCGATCTTCTCGTCCCCAAAAACATGGGAAACGATACCTCACAAGCTCATGTTACCAACATGTTGCTAAAACGCAAAAAGTACCTATTTTTACACACATTTTCACTCAAAACACCCCTGGGTATATTCCGATCGGGCTGAAAAGTTTCGGGACACAACTAGGGCCCAAATAGAGCATGTGTGCGAAAGAACGACTTCTTTAGACCGAAAATGAAGCCTGCACACGTGATACGGCGGACGGCGGACGGCGTACGGCGTACGGCGGACGGCGGACGGACATTGCATTTTTTGAATCTACGCACCTTGAAATGGAAAAGAAAAAAGTTTGAGGGGGGGTTATAAAAATTTTTTGCTGAGCGATTACATAGGTGTATTATTGACAGAATAATAAACCAAAAGCAAAAAAAAAAACCTCAGCATTGCGGCCCCCTGAGGCTTGCGGCCCCGGGCCGCGGCCCAGTCGGCCCAGTGGTAAATCCGTCGCTGCTGGTCTTTGCAGTGCGTATATACCCAATAATAATGCAAGTTACGAATACAAACCAGAAGGGGAGTCGAGGGAAAAAAATGTTTAATCTCAAATGGACGTCAGTATTGAACGGATGGTGAAATATAGGAGCCCAGGGAACAGAGTCTCTAAGCTAAAGGAAGTTGGTAATTGAATAAAGGCGATAAGCAATGAGGGACGAGTTGGATGGAAAATGTAGGGGACCTAGCAACCTCGGCCCTGGGAGGTCCGCACTTATTCTTGTTATGGCCCGCTCATGAATATTCATTGTCTGCGAGTCAACGTTGCAGCTATACACTCAACCAGGCACTGCCATCGCTCAATATTCGCTTGAAAAGCTCCAACTTCATCCTCGACTAATCGGAATTGTATCCCATTCAGTGTTGGTGAATACTGTTAAACTATCTATCGGTGTCATAGTGGATGCTTAGTGGGTGCAATGCTTTTGTTTCCCAAGCAAACGACATCTACACGAATTCCCAAGGTGTATTGTGTTTTGGTTTATTATTTTCAATAACGAACCTTTAGAATCGATCATCAAAAAAAATAATTAACTGCTTTCCTTAGTTACCATGAACCAAAATTAATTAAATTTGGTTTGTAGGTCCCCGTTTGGGGTCTAGTTGGTCCGCGAAGCTCGGCGTTACTGACAGCCACCACAGGGCGTTACTGTCGGTTCACAACGGGTGAAAAAAAAAACCAGTCATGCAGCATGACTTAATGAGCGAATTTTCAAAGAAATATTCGAATTAATGGCTATGGTTTTGAATAAAGGAAAACTTCGGTCTAAAATTTGGTTTTCTATGTATATTCTCTTCGTATTTATTTTAATTTGTACGTTTTGTCCATCCTGATTCTACCGTTTGTTTATTACGTAATTGTACTAAGTGCTTATTTATTTGATCGCTGTGGGTTCATATTAGGTAGGATAGGGTAGTTAGGACTTTTGACTTACCTACTCAAGAGAGTGCAGTAGGTAAAGGAGTTGTTATAGAAAATCATGAGTGCTTCAAGTGCAGGTTGTTTTTCATGCAGGCTCAATCTTGAAATAAACTATGAAGGAAGGATGTGGTTTCTGGAAGGATCACTTGGAAGAACATGTGGGTGCTACGTTGAAATATTGTTCTATTCTAGTATTCAACATTGAGTGGACCTGAAACTGCTTGAGAATTATTGGAATCGAAAGTTGCCTGTACGGATACATCGCAACTTTCCATTCCACGTTATGGTTCACGATGTAAACAGGACCAATGGTGCAGTATAATTCGTATCGGTACCTAAGCACCTCTCATGTGATTTCCATATTGTTTTGTAGAAATACAAAAGTTGGTCGTCCAACCTAAATTATAAGAGAAGTAAGACTGTGTGATGATTTTTCTGCACATTGATACTCTGGTTTCTTCATTGAACCATGGACGTATTGCTATGGGGGTCGTTTCTCATTTGTATACCGGTAGATCACCTGCCTACTTTGAGTTGAATCAACTGAAAGCCTACCTTTGCTCATTGAGTCCCCTCTACTGAGTCACCTTACTCTTTATTTAATGTAAAATATCTAAAGAGACGAGTTTTTTTAGTCCAATGGAATGGAGAATTTGAATAAAAGTTAAATAGGTATAATCGCAAAGGAAATGACGTAAGAATTTTAGGACTCAGAAGATAATCATCATTAGCAAAGGCGTAGTCATAATGACCGGTTGTTAAAATTGAGCTGAAAATTATCAGAGCCTGATTAAAAAAAAAACAAGGTAATATGAACACTTCTGATCCTGGCAGGGTCGCCAGATGTCTAAAATCAGGAACTGTCTAGGAAAGAACTGCGTTAAAATTGGTTGGGAAACCTAGGGAGATATTTTAGGCACAGTGTTTTACAGCCAAAAGCTGATATAATAATACTATAAAACGAGTCTTTTTGGGGAAAAAACCACGGCAGTCCAATCTAAAACAATTGCCCATCGGTTGGATCGAGCAGGCGGTAGCACTGTAGTGGCTGGAGATGTGCAGTACCTACTGCACCGTAATTTTTGCGCACTTTAAATGCTCTAATTTAAGAACGGATTTAGATATCTAAAATCCGATTTCACCATCGTGTTCAGCGTGCAAAAACCTTTAAAATGAGGGGTCACTTGTTAGAAAATAACATTTTGGGGATTTTTGGGTAATTTTTGCGCACTTTAAATGCTCTAATTTGAGAACGGATCAAGATATCTAAAATCCAATTCCACCATCGTGTTCAGCGTGCAAAAACCTTTAAAATGAGGGGTCACTTGTTGGAAAATAACATTTTGGGGATTTTTGGGTAATTTTTGCGCACTTTAAATGCGCCAAAACCCTCCTTAGAGTAGGCCAATTTCGCCCATCTTCGAACTTAGCCTTTCGATTGCCAAGATAGATTTTTTGTGCAAATTTGAGCTGTTTATCTCAATTCTATCGAGAGTTATCGTCTGGAGTGACACATATATAAATATATATATATATACATATAAAAAAGTGTTAAATTTCAGGAATCGTTTTAGAATGGTCTGAAACGGATTTCTATGAAGAAAATTTCCAAAAATTTATATTATTTAAATTTCGAAGCCATTGCAATAGCTTCATTTTCTTTGAAAATTCGCTAATAGGGGTTGAAATTTCCAGAACGAGGCAGCTCGAAACTTTCAATAGAAGGGTACCTATGGTTCTTTACGATTTTAAATTGTTGTCGAACTTGAGCATCCGCAGCATTGCACGTCCAGCAGTTCGACTGCATCGAAAAGCATCGTCAACATGATCGTGAATGAAACTGTATACATCCGGCCCAGATATCGTTGCTTGGGAACACCTGTTATATAATCACGGATGACTGAATGAAATCGAGTAGGTTGTACCAGGGTATTATTCCATTTGAAGAATGATGCAATAACAAATAATTAATGGTAATATTCTGTGAAATGTCCGCATATTTGTGAAATGTAATTGCCCAGCTGGCTCCAGTACACGATTTAGGGCTTTCCTGGGAGGAGCTCGAGGGTAGGTATTGACACGAACTAAATCACTCGCGAAGAATTCGGGGAAATCCATTTCCACTATAAGTATATTTCCACTAATACACGAAAAAACGCGAAAAACACTGTTATTCCGGTTTCGGTGATCAAGCCATCATCAGTAATAAACTATAACTTGTTTGTATAACAGTGTTTTTCGCGTTTTTTCGTCTATTAGTGGAAATAGACTAATTTTCAATAACTCCGTTTTTCTTTGTAAGTGCTGACTACAGGAAACAGTTATATCTACACAGAGTTATCTATACACGTAAATAATAAACCGCTGTGTAATAATTTGCAGCGTTTTTCGGTGGATTCGTGTTCAGCCTCGTCAAAAATCGGGAAATCCGCTTTGTCCCTCCTCAAAATAATGAAAATAGTCTAAAAAGTCTAAAAACGAAAACATAAAGCCTCGGCCCCTTCTGAGTGGTGCAGCCTAAAACTGTAATATTTCACTTTAAAAAGACAATTGAACACGTGCCGCAAACAAATTTTCAGGCACTTCTGTAGTGAGTGTGAAGCCTTTGGACTGGATAATAATAATACGTAACCAATGAAATGAACAGACATCGCTGGTCAAGTACTTGAGGATTCCAACTGGTGGCTTGGTCTGTGTTATCCATGAGATGTGCTAGCTGTTATTCATGTGATGTGCTATTATTTTTTTAGTTTGCCAACTCTTGGTGATTATAAACTTCAAAAACGCCGCAAGTGATTACACAACGGTTTTTTATTTACCATTATAGATGCCCCATCTGCGTAGATCACAGTTTTCTGTGATCAAAGCCTGCCCTCGTGCTCCCACCCAGGAAAGCCCTAAATCGCGTACTGGAACCGGCCCGGGAATTGCAGTTTCATAAAAATGCTAGGGATTCAAAAATTCAATAATTAACTATCTGTTGTTATTCATGAACCATGACGTTTTTTCAAGTAACAAAAGTACCTATCAACAACATCGAAGAACGAAATAATATAGCAGAACAACCAACTGGACGTCATACAGTCATGCGTGATTATAATCAGGTGCTCCCTACCAATGATACCTATCAGAACAAGGTTCTGTGGGGTCTATTCTAAACACCGCGGTATTTGTTGATTTACCGTGTAGGTACCTGCACCGTTAGTTCATTTCAGTTTTCTTGTGACTTCTGATAGATACGTGACGTACCTAGCTCCTTTACAGTGCTATAACAACAATATCATCGGATCCTTTTATTACCCATTTGCGTCCTCCTTAAAATAAAACAAAAAACAAATGATGATGCGTTGAGTTTGATTTCATTGTAGCCGTTAGCTTTCTCAGCTGATTTTCAACAGACCTACACTTCACCTAATTAAGCAATTCAACTGCTACCTAATAACTCAGTTGTAAACGTTTTTTCAATAATCATATTACAATTTTAAAAAAAATGATAGTTCTGCTATTTTCATTCTTCTTACCTTTTTTGAACAACCGTTGAGCCATACAGCGCAGAACAAATACCCTGGTAATACGACTCTCAACGTAGGTACCCTACTTGTTGCAAATAAATATTAGTTTTTTGTTATTTTATTACAATTTTTTTAATATGATTTGACTCGGAACCAGGTGATCCGTTGGTGCGGCCGTGCATGGGAATCTGTAGAAGGGAAAATACAATGGTTCATTAATGAATAATAAACCACAAAATAAATATTATAACACGGTTTTGAGAACAAATTTGCCTGTAACTAATTTCATTCAATCCTAATCACCAAATGGACCAAATATTTCGATTCAGCACGAAAAAATACATATAGGTAGAATCATATCAAACCGTCAATGATTCAAGCAATAAGGGTTTTCCCCCCCAAAATCTGCGATTTTTCCCCACTGTGCGGCGTACGACGGACGGACAGAAATTGTTTTATTGCATTTTCGGATTCTGCATACCTTGAAACGGAAAACATTTGGAGGGGGTTAAATTTTTTTACATGCTCAATTCCAAAGGTTAATTATTGAAAATAATAAACCGAAATTTATATTGCTAGTAACCCCCATGGTTTTGATATTTTAATCTGTCCTTGACGGGGTGGATCCAGATTCACCAGATGACTAACACCGAGTTTAATCAATGCACACGCTTACTAACCTACAGATTTTCAGGATTTCAACCCCAGACAGGCGACAAGGGAGGATTTAGGGCCGCATCTGTTCGCTTCTTGATTCATTCTCAACCCTCCCCCATCCGAGTCACCCCCAACTGCCACGTGTGCACATTATTAAGCCACTTCATCCCCAGAAGATTGTTCCCTTCCTCTCTGGGTGGTCTTGAAACATGGACCTCAGTAACCTCTAAAGGCGCATGACTTGTTACAGACCAACCTCTCCTACTAATCCAACGGATCCAACGGATTTGTGGGTTGATCCGTGAAAAATGTCCATGCACTGGAGTACAGTCTTTAAGTCTCATGCGAAATAATTAGGTATTAACGTTTTGATGATTCTGGTAAAGTAAAGTAAACAGCGATTTCAGGCTGGGGCTTTTCGTCCGACTGCCCTGCCAGCGTCGCGGAAGTGATCAGCTGTCCTCCAAAGTCAGGATCTGAATTATATTTATGATCATTTCGCTCTTTAATTGGCTACTAATTGCCTCACCCTCTTGAGTGGGTTCACCCAACAGCTGCGTGGGTCATACTTGGACGTGTCACCACGTGTCACCCATTCAAGTAACTAACAATGCTCGAGGTTTCTTAACTTCTGTGATCTCACGGGAACCGGTTTATTCCACCTGATAAGGCCGTTGGGCTATTAGTCGACTAGTAATATTCATAGGTACTCTAAGAACGGGACTTGCATAACGGTCTGATGCGATCCAGGTATCAAGCCGTCAGAAATGACAAAGAAACAAATGATTCAGTAATAAATTTATACAAGTAACTCAGCTATGAATAATAATGGCGATTCAGGCATATTATTAATGTTCTGTGGATTCATTTCGATAGTCAAGATACGGCCAGAGGAATGAGAAACTAGACATGCATTTGTGGGCCGCCGGTTTTCGCAAAGCCACGTAGTCTAAATCCCGAAAAGAGTTTGCATGTATGGTCCAGCAAGGGATTTGAAGTTCTTGGATGTCCTGATGGGCACATGGCTCCTAAACAGAATGGGGAGTGGCTTCCATGCGGTGCTTATCGTGCTCTCAATGCTCTTACAGTTCCTAGCAGTTAGTTGGGAACACAGTTTTCAGTAAAACTGACCCGGTCCGGGCCTACATCGAAGAGACATCTAGAAAACGGCGATCGTCACACCTTCTGGCTCATTTGAGTTTCTGTGCATGACCTTTGGTTTGGGAAATGCAGCTCAGAGTTTTCCTAAGTTTCATCAACGAAGTTACAAAGGGATTATCATTCTGTTATGCCTACATGAAACATGGAAACATGGAGGATGGAGGAGCTTTGTTAACTAGATAAGTTACTTTGTCACCTTGGGTATATTCCGATCGGGCTGCAAAGTATCGGGACACAACTAGGGCCCAAATGGAGCCTGAGTGCGAAATAACGAATTTTTTAGTCCGAACTTAAAGTAGGTGTGGATTATACGGCGAACGGCGTACGGCAAACGGAGGACGGGCATTGCAGTTTTGGAATCAGCACAACTTGAAACGTAAAAGAAAAAATTTTGAGGGGGTGTTATTAAAGAGCAAATACATAGGTTTATTATTCACAGAATAATAAACCAAAAGACAATAAAGAAAGGACAATGCTGAATCAAAATACTTCTGTATGTTGTGAAACATCCACCGGACACATTCACCCGTACGTCACTCCTTCTTTCCGCCAAGCTGCCTTTGATGTAGTTCACAACCAAGGACATCCTGGGGTACGTGGTACTTACAAATTGCTACAGACCCGATTTTCTTGGCCTTCAAAGTCCAAGGACTGCACTGCCTTCGTTCGGACCTGCCTTCAGTGGTCCAAAGTTAAACGCCATAGTGTAATCCCCCAGCTACATTCCAGGTGAACGGCTCTGGAAGGGTCGCCAGTCGAAGGGTCAATTGACTGATAAACAGGTGGTTGAATGAACATTGGTGTATTTGCTGCTATTTCCTGGTGGTCGTACCTATTGTAATTGTCGTGGTACCCCTCTAGAATACCACCCTCAATGTACATAGTTAGACTGTCCTAAATAAACCAAGTGAATGGTGGGCCTGCCTAACACAAGAGGCATAGGTAGTAGTCCTTTCCCTCCATCGATCCCCCAACCGCTCCTAACGACTGTCCGAGGACCAGGGGAGGGTAGAAGGGCTCCTATAAAACACGCTTTTCTCACCCAGCTCGCCATTATACGCTCAAACCTCAAGTAGATGACTTCTACCTATGCTTACCTACCTTCTTCCTCAAAACTCTGGCCTAAAAGATCTCAGAGTCTTGGAACTGGTCTGGTGATAACTGTCGTGGTGGAACGGTCTGGGCACAACCTCTAGCGTTTCTAGTGGTGGTAACCTCCCTGGCTTCGCCATGGGTGTCACCTTTCAAACGCTAGCTATCAGATACCTCAAGCCTCACATCTCAACCTCACCTATCCAGGCCAGGCCTCAATTCTCTATCACCACTGTAATTTTCAAGGGAAATTGAAATTTCGTTGAGGAACGAGTAAACAGGAAACTTCCGAAACATATGAATTTGGAAGCCCCAACTAGGATCAATGTAATAATACAAACAAATAAATATTGTAGCATCACTACACATTCAATTTGTTATACTAATTAAAGAGACGTTCTGAGCTGTACCTCGCTCGGCTCATCCTCAGGGAAGAGCAAACCAGGCAGGTAGAAAATATATTAGCAAACAAAGGTATCAAAGGTGTTTGATCATGGCCGGCGTCAGAGAAGGCCGTAAACAGTAGAGATTTGGCAACGTCGCAAGTTCAATAGTTTATCCATATACCAGCTCGCGAAAATTCTTTTTACCAATTAATAATATTGGTAACAAAGTTTATTATTTTCAATGATAACGAATAGCCGGAAAAGTTTGTCATGCCCGGGTGCGGAAGCAAATACCTACGGAAGTATAATAAAATGATAGTAATATTATGTGACGTCGTTTCGTTTTCCCAAGGATGAAGAAAAGAAGCTGAAGTGGATTCGTGCGATTCCCCGTGCTAACTGGGAACGAAAACCATCCATGTCAGTGGTTTGTATAGAACATTTTTTCGAAATGATATTTACAAAATTTTGTTGCCAAAGTAGAATCTAAAATCAATAGTTCCCGTTGGCTCATATTTTCGGACGATTCCAAAAAACGCTGCAAATTATTACACAAAGGTTTATTATTTACCTGCATAGATGCCCCTTCTACGTAGATCACAGTTTTCTGTGGTCAGTACCCTCGAGCTCCCCCCAGGAAAGCCCTATATCGAGTACTGGTGCCGGCTGCGGAATTAAAGTTTCCTGCAAATGCGCGGGATTCAGTAATTCAATCACTAATATTATTTTGTAGTTACTCACGAAGTATAAGGCAAATAATGGAACGTTGTGTAATAATTTACCGTTGAGTAATAATTTACCGTTGTGTAATAATACTTCAACGTTTGTTCAAGTTTCGCTACCTATCAACAAAATCCAAAAGAGCCATACTTAATTTTGGTTTATTTTTCAAATGAAATGATATCACAGAACAACCAACTCGACTTCATACTCCGTGAATATAATCAGGTGCTCCCTAGCAATGATTATCTCGGGCCAATTCCCGATTGTTGCCGCGTCCATAGTGATGATATCTGGGCTGAATGTTTACAATTTCATTCACCCTCCTGTTGACGAAGCCTCGTCGGTGCAAACTTCTCGGCCTTACTGTGAACGAACGGCTGGATGTCAATGGTCCGGGTGGTCTCAAAAAACTCCCAACTTCGAGAACTATTTAAAAATTTAAAAAAATTCGTGATAACGGCATACTGGAGATTTGAACCCCTATTTTTCAACCCTTAGTGATGACTGACATTAACGCCGAGCTTCGAGGACCATCTGGACCCCAAATGTGACCAATAACCCGAATTTCGTTAATTTTGGTTCATGGTAACTAAGAAAAGTGTGAAGTGCGGCGTACGGAGGACAGGCAGAAATTCGTTTATTGCATTTTCGGATTCTACGTAACCTTGAAACGAAAACCATAAGATTTTGAGGGGGGGTTAAAAATTTTTTTTCATGCTCGATTCCAAAGGTTCATTATTGAAAATAATAAACCAAAATTCCGCACAATACCACGGTACATATTCCTCGAATCTTTCAATCATCCGACTCTTCGAATTCGATGTCATCCGCGAGTCATCATCATCAAATTCAATCGTTAAACACCTTGCGTCCTTTTTATCTTTAGGAAGTACCTTCCCGACAAAACAAAAGACGGAGGAAAAAAAGGGGGAAAAAATCGATGGTGATCAACTGACTGCAGATGACTGAAGAGCGCCGTCGGCTGTTGACCCGTCACCCGCAGAGACCTCCTGTACATAATTAGCCGACTTCTTGAGGTGAGTCACCGGCCCATTTCGTAACGTGGGACATCAAGTTTCTTCCCGCACCCCGTTTTTCAACCGGATCGTCATCCGAAAAATTTTTCTTCCCGCCTGGTTATTTTTCATCCTCCCTTCATCTTTTCACTCTTCTTTCGCAACTTTTTTTTTAATGTCATTTCTTTTATACACTTTTATACAAGGAAGGAGGGAGAGAGAAAAAAAAATTGATAATGATGACTCGCTCGTATAATTAATACGTCTCAAGCTATAGGAAGCTTAAGAGCTTTCTGCCTTCAGAGACCCTTTCAGCGCGGGGTGCGGGTTGTCCCTTAATTAGGAAAAAAACTTTTCCAATAATGGCTTCCTCAGTGCCTTCATTGTGCTACTGAATGAATCGAGGCACTTCGTAAATATAATTTAGAGCTTTGACCAGTTTTCTCGATGAGGCTGCCGTGTCGCTGCTCGAGTCGAGATAACGTGGGGGTGACGAGGCGTTTTTATTTTATTTTATTTTTTCAGATTATACAAAATCGATAAATCTGAGACGGGTATGAAAAAAACAGAGGTTCCATAGCCACGTATTAGGCCACAGTCAAGAGATGACGGAGAACGGTGTGACGGTGGCCGTTCTCGAGTCGTTTGTTTTTCCGGTGGAGATGGGGTCGTTTGGTGGAAGCCTTATCGGTATATCCCTTCTTAACCGGTAATAATCTCGCCGGTCTAGGAGGGGGAGTCCACCGAGTTCGCTGGTCGGGGGTCAACCGTCACTCATCCCCTCACTCTTCCACATGGTCGCAGAGCGTGGTTTGGTAGTATGCAGAAGGATTCCTTTACAAAAATCCTGTCCCTTTGATAATACACACATCTATTGGCTTCCCCTTTAAAGAGTCAATATAATTAAAATATATAAAGCTCATTTCGAAGGCGAGTAATGTTATGTCCAAATTTACAAGTCCCAATAGTTGTTCCACCCTAACGATGGAGGTTGATCACGTAGAGGTTACCCAGATGAGCACAATTCACTGGACAGCAACCTCTGACAACGTTTTTCTCCGCCGCTACTCGTACGTAGGAGCTTTGTTCTCCACCAGTAAATATAATTGAAATAGTAACATGTCCTTTCCTGAACCAAAACTTCATGCTACTTTTCAACCCCCCCCACCCCTTCCCCTCTCATACTTTTGCTACCCAGAAGTATGTCATGTGAAGAGGAGTGTGACGGTGGCCGTTCTCGAGTCGTTTGTTTTTCCGGTGGAGATAATATCGTTTGGTGGAAGCCTAATCGATATCCCTTCTTAACCGGTGATAATCGCGCTGGTATAGGAGGGGGAGTCTCGAGGGTCCACCGTCACTCTCCTCATACTCTATCACGACCGTAAAGGGATGACGGATTAAATAGGTAACGGAACGGACAGATGATGACGTATAGGTACAGGTTTACAGCTACCTACTCGAAACTTTATTACATATTTCAAATTTAATGAACGGTGCCTTCTGCACCTCTACGACTACAGTGGGAGTGAAGGCTTTATGTAAAGGTAAACAACGATTGCAAATGTGTGTTCAACATTGTTTTCGCTTCCTACCCACAGGTGCAACCCATGGGCCGTTTTCCAGTTGTTAGGATGAATATCGACCTGAATCAACCAGTGGGAATGATGTTACCTTAGTTCACCGAGATGCAAGCGCAATTGCGGGTAGGAAGGCAGAATTAATACTAGTGTAATTATGGGGACAGGCTGCATATTATTAGGTTATTATATCCCTGTACAGATGCCCCTTCTACGGGATTACAGTTCCGTGAATATGCGATGGATTCAAGAATACTATTCTACTTATTTGTCGTTATTCATAAAGCATAACTTGTATAGTTTTAAGGCGAAAAAGAGAATTCCTTCGCGTAGGTAGTTCGAAGAAATGTTCTTGAAACTCATCATCAAATTGAGCCATTGGTTCAAGCGAAATTTCGTAGGTGCGATTTTGCAGCTGCGTACTTGCCAAACGTTCACAATAAATTTTAAAATGTCATAAGATTCCATTTTATCGAAAGTTCTCAAGATACGGCGTTCTAAAAATGTCGACCTCTATTTTCCACACCTTAGACAGGCTAGCAGTGACGCTGAGATTTTCGGACCAACAAGACGCCAAAAATGGGACCTAAAACCCGAAATTCCTACACAACGTAATTTTGATTCATGGATAGTACGGCGTACGGACAGATTTTTTTTTAAATTCCATTTCGGATTTACGTACCATCATATTTCGAGGAGGTCACCTATTTATTTATTTATTATGTCCACGCTTGATTCCAAAGAATCATTATTGAAAATAAACCAAAAATTTGTGTCCGTCCGTCGTACATTTTCCTCAGTTACCACGATCCAAATTTAATTACATTTGGTAAGTAGGTCTCATTCGGGTTCTAGTTGGCCCGCGAAGCTCTGCGTTACTGCCAGTCTACAGCCAGTCGTCTGAGGGGTGATTATAATCACGCGTGGCTTCATGAAATGGAGTTTGTTGTTCCGTGACTGTATTTCATTTGAAGAATGATTGTGATCTGGGATTTTTTTGATAGGTACTTTTTCACCTATTTGTAGATGGGTGCAGGTTTGTTGTTCACGGTAAAACGAATCATAAAAATTAACTGAACTATGAGGGAATACGTCAAGGGTCCTACTGTAACAGTGTGGCTGTTCTCGAGCTATTTTTCCTTCCGGTGGAGACGGGTTCGCTTGGGGAAGCCTAATCGATATCCCTTTTTAACCGATGATAATCTCGCTGTTCTAGGAGGGGGACTCTCGAGGGTCCGCCCCCACTGTCACACTCTGTCACACTACTTAGGCTCAGGGACCATAAGAATTTCGAAAAATGACCTGGTGGGGACCTGGTCGGTCCGAAAATACGCGTTACAGGAGATGAGGCGGTGAAAAAATGCACATTTACGTAACTGTTAGAGCTTATTCTTCGACTATGTTGCCATTTTTGTCGTTTCTGTGTGTACATGCGTGTATGGGTTGGTAGGTATCCTCCGCAAAAAATGACCCTACTAATTCGGTCCACTTTGTCTTTCTAATAGGAATTTTACTCAGAATAGTTATCTATACAGGAGGATATTGTGTACAGTAATTTGCAGCCTTTGATTGAATGCTCTAAAAATGAATTTGAATTATGGGGGGGGGGGACAATTTAGGAATAATTGGCTGCTTGCCCAATAAAAACCCACTGCGATAGGAAGTGTTTCTTCTTCAAGATGAGCAGTGCTGAAAAGTAGAGAACGATAATTCAATAACATGTGTGCTAGGTATCTGTTTTTGATTCTGTTATCAACCGAATTCATTGTAATTTTCAAGCAATATTGTCGTTGGTAACAACAATGGTTTTTATGAATGACCACTTCTCATTTTTGAAGGTTTCCGCCCAATCAAAGTTTGATTGTAAATTTGTTAGGACAGCCCAACGGCATTTGCTAAGCTTCCTCCCAGCTTACAACCCAGTAAAACCTTGTTTGAATTCAAGCCCAATCGGAGTTCAGCCCAATCTCCATTGAACCGCCTGACGCCGATCTAACTCCCCTATTCCTCAGGAAATCGCCAAACCCCAATTTCCGCTCGGTCCTCCGAACAGATCCCACAAGGATCTTGCACGGCCAGAGAAGGTTTTCGTTTAACATCCTTGTGTGAATATACGGACGGTCTGAAAGGAGAGCAGAATGAAATCATGAAAAAGATAAAAGTCGCTCTCCCCAGAGCGAACACTGATTCTGAAAGTGGGGTCTGAAACCGCTTAGGAGTATATTTGCGTTACTGGAGGAGTCTTTGAGAACAGAATGTTGGTAAGTAGGGGATTCTTTCGAGGAGGCTCAGCTTGCAAAAACGGGAAAGTTGGAGGCGGGACGAAAACTGAATGAAGGCAGAAAGTTCTGGTGGGAAGTTTCACGTTAAGTTGGGCCCCATTTGAATCAATGTGTTCCGAATTGGCTAGGTTGGTGCATTGATTGTTTTTCTAAGCGTATCAATCTCTGCCACGCGAGATACAGAATGAGGAAATTCCTTGACGCATGATACTTATTGAATTTGGAGATGTGGATTGAAGATGACACATCAACATGTGAAAAACGCTGCAAAATCCTTATCACATGGATTTATTATTCTACTGGACATACCTACAGTCATTTTGGCTGTTTATTTATTGTTTCTTTCATGTGCAATAATTATTGAAATAGCTAGTTTTGATGGTTTCCACCAATTTTGGCCCCCCAAAACACGAATTGGGCTCGGATTTTTTTCGACAGATTATTTTTGATCATTGATAGTACCATTTAATTGTCTTGATTCACCTGTTGATACTACTTCTAGTGTTATTATACGAATTTATGGTGACTTCAGACAATTTTCCATGTTTTTGACTAAAAAAAATGAATTTCGGGAGCTCAACCTTCTTTACAACCTCAATCCTTGGCTCTTCGGTCAAAATAAACATACAGTTCGGTCTTCCCGCCCTAAAAAACATGGAACACGATACCTCACGAGCTCATGTTCACTAAAACCTCAAAAATCCCTCGAAAACCCCTATTTTTACACCCATTTTCCTTCCATAACACCCCTGGGTTTATGCCGATAGGGCTGCCGATTTTGGGAGCACAACTAGGACCCAAATGTGTTCCCAAATGAGGACCCAAACTGTGTGATGAAAAACCACGTTTTTAGACCAAAATTTAACGTAAATTTAAGGTTGAAACTTCGTTAGAACTACAATTTTCCTCTCTTTGGTCAAAATCGACTTCATATTCGTTCTTCTCGTCCCAGAAACATGGAAAACGATACCTCAAATGCTCATGTTTCTAAAATGTTACCAAAACACATAAAGTACCTATTTTACACCCATTTTCAGTTATTGTACCCCGGGTATATTCCGATCTGGCTGCAAAGTTTCGGGGCACAGCTGGGCCTAAATGGAGCATGTGTGCGAAAGAGCGACTTTTTTAGACCAAAAATGAAGCCGGTATACGTGATACGGTGGACGGACACTGCATTTTTGGAATCTACGCACCTTGAAACGTAAAAGAAAAAAAATTGAGGGGGTGTTATAAAACTTTTACATATTAACGCTAGATCGAGATCTGTACCAATTCGTTTGTAGAAATAGTGCAAAATACTTAGTTGGACGTATTGTAAATTACGAATGAGCGTGAAAAGATCAAATTATGTTTAGGAACGGAAGTGTATCGAAGGGGGCACCTCAAAAACCTTATTTATATGGGGGTGGGTGATTAGACCAGCCTCAACTGGGCCAATTCCAACACGAAAAAAATTTATACGGTCAACTCATTACCACCAATTCATCGAATTTCGTCTTACACCTTATGTGGTAAGCCATCTTGCAATGTGGAATAAACAAAAATTAAATAAACCTTTAGCTTACCACTAATTTATTCATCACAAAGCTTTTCACTCAACTTCTGGGCACCATCAGCTATCAATAGCTGATTTATTCATTACAGAGCTTTTCACTCAACTTCTGAGCATCATCAACTATCATTAGCTATCAATAGCTGATGATGCTCAGAAGTTGAGTGATAACCTTTGTAATGAATAAATTAGTGGTAAGCTGAAGGTTTATTTAATTTTTGTTTATTCCACATAACTCATTACCACGTCACCAAGGTCACTATGATATATCACTCCACAGACTTCAACGTCGAACGAGTGTTTCTTCTTCTCGTTACATGCACAAACCATATTATTTCAACATGAGAGTTTTACAGAAGAGAAAACCAAACGAACGAAATCAAATGCAGTGAAACCAGAAGGCTAAAAACAGCTCATTTCAGGCCTAGGTACCTAAAATAATTATACTTGTAGGTGGTGCACGCAACGTGCGGCATGCCTACACCAATGGTGCCAGTTATATCGCCAGAAACGATAATATGGCTCAACAAAATAAATTGCTTCGTTTGGTGCCGGTGAAGTAACAGCAGCAGCTGTTATAGGGGGTTTTCGGTGTGCTGATTCCACATTTGCAAACGGTTTTTTTCGACCACCTAATGTTTTCAAGCTATAGTGTTGTCATCTTGTATTATGCTTTACGCTTTACCTATCGCCTTTGGCCAAGTTCCTATATCAGTGGTACAATTCTACCCTAGTGAGTTGTGCAAAAGAGTGAGGAGGAAGATGCTACCTTCTCTCGCCTTATAAATCGCAACTAATAAGTAGATATAATCTCTCTAATTCGTACACGTGAATCGTTGCTTCCTAGTGCGGTGTGCTCAAGTTTTCACATGATCAACGAGCATCAGTGGACAGTTTATGTTGATCTCAACTTAGTAAATTTTCTTCTTGGCCAGCAGGTGGTTACACCAAATAACCATGTTTTTTGTGTCTCTCGGAGAGCAGAGGTAGATTATGACCACTGCATAAGAAGCCCTGTTGGGGAGACAAATTACCTACAGGGAGGGAAGTCTTGACGCATCTATCTATACAGTTAAATAATAAACCGTCGTTTAATAATTTGCAACTTTTTACAACAGGGTTGGGGGGGGGGCTACTATTTCAACAAAACGATTTTTTTTTGCGCTGAACAATAAATTTAAAAAATGTAGTGCAGTTGAAGTCGTGTAATGTAGACACTGTAGGGACCACACACGTTTTGCTTATGGGTCAAATTGTTCACATTTGGATTTTTATGGTTAAAAACACCGGAAAATGTTTGATGCCTATTTAGGCCGGTGCTACTTTGAAAATTCGCTCGTATGGCCATGCTGTCTGACTGCAACTTGTTTCCCCCTAACTTTGGTTTTACTATCGTCCTCTTGCCGATTCCCGCTGGCCATCACACAAACAATCGAGGGCACTTATCTACAGTAAAGGCACAGAGAGCCTAACTCTCAGACTTTTGTATCTGTAGTTTTTCCCTATTTTATCAGGAATACGACTTTGATAGTTCCATACGAATTTCACTGGATCATCAGCGATGATGTCTGGGCCGGATTTATACCGTTTGATTCACGATCGTGTTGACGAAGCTTTTTGGTGCACACGAACGGCTGGTCCTACAATGCTCCGGGTGGTCTAAAAAAATTCTTTAGTTAAAGATCAATTTAAAAACGTTTAAAAAACCAGACCTTTCTATTGAAAGTTTTCGAGCTACGGCGTTCTAAAAATTTCAACCCCTATTTTTCAATCCTTAGATATGACTGACAGTAAAGCCGAGCTTCGCGGACCAACTAGACCCCGGAATTTGATTAATTTCGGTTCATGATTACTAACAAAAGTGCGAAGTACGGCGTACGTATAGATTTTCTTTTAAATTGCATATCCGGATTCAACATACCTTGAAATGGAAGCCATCAAATTTGAGGGGGGGGGGGGGGGTTAACTTTTTTTTCATGCTCGATTCCACAGGTTCATTACTGAAAATAATACACCAAAATGTGAAAAACAGAATATTGGATAATTCGATTCGCGAAAACTTAGCAAAAAACGCTGCAAATCCCTGCACAACGGTTTATTATTTTGTACAGAATACCCTTCTGTTACAGATCACCGCTCTCTGTATAGATAACCCGTCTATATAATATAATATGTACTATTCTATACATTTTATGTAGATCGCAGACCCTCCGTAGGTTAGTACCTACCTAACCCCGTACTCATTACTAGGTACCTACCTAAATCACGAGTTGAATGTTGCTAAAATAATTCTGCCGATGACAAACAGTAGGTACCTAACAAAAAGAAACACACATGATGAAGTTCTGAAAAGAAATTGTTGATGAGGAGTGAAAATCTCCGCCAAATTTCCTATTGTGGGCGCGTCTCTGGTTACGAGATTTGGTTTGAATTGTATACAATTTCATTCACACTGGAGTCAAAAATGCCTGTCGGTGCAAACTTCGGGGCCTTACTGTGAACGAACGGCTGGACGTACGACGCTCCGGATGGTCTTAAAAAACTCGCAAGTTCAAGAACTATTTAAAACCGTAAAAATATTTACGTAAAAAAATGGTATAGGCGTTTTGAAAATTTCAACCCCTATTTTGAACCCCTTAGAGATGACTCACAGTAACGTCGAGCTTCAAGGACCAACTAGACAGCGAACGGAACCTATAACCCGAATTTCATCAATTTTCTTTCATGGTAACTAAGAAAAGTGGCCCGTACGGCGTAGGTACGGCGTACGGCGGACAGACAGAAATATTTTTATTGCAGTTTTGGATTCCACATACCTTGAAACGTAAACCATCAAATTTTGAGGGGGGGTAAGAATTTTTTTTTCATGCTCGATTCCAATGGTTCATTATTGAAAATAATAAACCAAAAGTTGCAAAAGTACCTACCAACAAACTCCAGCCCCTTCTACGTAGATGGAATAATGAACCGTTGTGTAATAATTTACCGTTGAGTAATGATTTACCATCGTGTAGTAATAATTTACCCAACGTTTGTTCAAGTTTCACTACCTATCAACAAACTCCAAAACAGCCATCATTTTTCAAATGACATCATATCACAGAACAACCAACTCGACTTCATACTCCGCCAATAAAATCAGGTGGCCCCTAGCAATGATTTTATCTCCGGCTAAATTTCCTATTGTCGGGGCGTCCCTGGTAACGAGATTTGATTTGAATGTATACAATTTCATTCACACTGGAGTCGAAAATGCCTATCGGTGCAAACTTCGGGGCCTTACTGTGAACGAACGGAGGGACGTAAAATGCTCCAGGTGGTCTTAAAAAACTCGTAAGTTCAAGAAGTATTTAAAACCGTAAAAAAGGTATAGGCGTTCTGAAAATTTTGAACCCCTTAGAGATGACTGACGGTAACGTCGAGCTTCGAGGACCAACTAGACCCCGAACGGAACCTATAACCCGAATTTCATCAATTTTCTTTCATGGTAAATAAGAAAAGTGGCCCGTACGGCGTACGGCGGACAGACAGAAATATTTTTATTGCAGTTTTGGATTCTACATACCTTGAAACGTAAACCATCAAATTTTGAGGGGGGGTAAGAATTGTTTGTTTTCATGCTCGATTCCAATGGTTCATTATTGAAAATAATAAACCAAAAAAAACGCTGCAAATCCCTGCACAACGGTTTATTATTTTGTACGGAATACCCTTCTGTTACGGATCACAGCTCTCTGTATAGATAACCCGCCTATATAATATAATATGTACTGTTCTATACATATTATGTAGATCGCAGACTCTCCGTAGATTAGTACTCAACCCCGTACTCGTTACTAGGTACCTACCTAAATCACGAGTTAAATGTTGCTAAAATAATTTGGTCGATGACAGTCAGTAACTAAAATGGCAAAAAGAAACGTAAATAATGAAGTTCTGAAGGGAAATTATTGATGTGGAGTGAAATAGATGCCCCTTCTGCGTAGATCACTGTTTTCTGTGGCCAATGCCTACTCTTATGGTCAAGTATAATGAACCGCTATGTAGTAACTTGCCCACTAATAATACTTCAACGGTTGTTCAAGTTGTAAAAGTACGGATCAACATAATCCAATAGTCCATCACTTATCAAATGAAATAATATCGCAGAACAACCAACTCGACTTCACGCAGCCATCTTTGATTATAACCAGGTGCTCCCTAGCGATGATATCCGGGCCGGATTATACCGTTTGATTCACGATCGTGTTGACGAAGCTTTCTGGTGCACACGAACGGCTGGACGTACAATGCTCCGGGTGGTCTCAAAAAATTGTTTAGCTCAAGACAAATTTAATAACGTAAAAAACCTGAACATTTCAACGCCTATTTTAAACCCCTTATTGATGACTGACAGTAACGCCGGGCTTCGAGGACCAACTAGATCCCGAACGGAACTTATACCCCGAATTTCATCAATTTTGTTTCATGGTAACTATGAAAAGTGGCCAGTACGGCGTACGGCGGACGGACAGAAATTTTTTTATTGCATTTTCGGATTATACATACCTTGAAATGGGATGGGGGGTTAGAATTAATTTTTTTCATGTTCGATTCCAAAGGTTCATTATTGTAAATAATAAACCAAAAACGGACACACGTTAGCCATAACCTTGCACAACTGGGTTTTTCATTATTCGTTGGGTCTCCATGTGGAAACGAGAAGTCTGATACAAATTACCGACCATGTCAACCCACAACTCTCGGGGCTCTTACCCCCCCTCCCTCCCCTTTATCCTTTCCCCCACTCCACTCCAAATCACCATCACACACCACAGCAAGTTCTCCTTCTTGCGCCCCTCAACCTCAATCCGACTACCCCCTCATCGAACGAACCTGCCGAGATTGAATCCAGGAGTCACGAAACATTAGGTCAGAGATTTACATAGGACCCCCAACATGCGATCAGCCTTCAGAAGGTTGCGGTTGGAACCCAGGAACACCCCCCCCCCCCCCCCCCCCGTGGCACCCCTCCGACGGTCAATACCCCTCAGAGCATGCAACAGTCCTACTACAACTGTATAAACCAGCTCGGGTCCTGTTGGGGAGGGGGGGACTGAACTCAATATAAGCCAGAAACCCCATCCACCAAAACCGTTCTGTTTTAATAGAATCGTTTTCTCGCGAGAGAGCTTTTATAGTATTTTTTTTGGTTTTTTTCCCCCCTTCTTCCTGTTCGTACAGACTTCATTTCTTCCGTTCACGCCTTTACCCCTTCCAACATTTTATCCTTTCCCCTTTTCAGACCCGAAAAATCGGTCTTTCCCTTCGGCTGGGCGCCGTTTCCAGTCGCCTATTCGCATGGTAATGGATGGCACTAGACTACAAAGCGGCGTATCGTACGGTGTAGGAAGCGTCGTCGCCATACCGGTACCTGTGTACTTGAGAGGCACAAGAGCCGCCTGCAATAATATTTTTTTCGGTCGGCCGAGAGGGTAGGTAACTGGAATGAATACTAGGGAAATAATAAGGACGTTCCACTCGTGCAGCAAATTTGATCCGTGCGAGCAAATTTCTGGAGTAATGAAACTATACTGGGTGGAACCGGATAAGGGACGACAATTTTTGTCTGTTAATCTGTACCAAAAATGTAATGCAACCCCGCATGAACGAATGCCCAATCTCTATCTGTTCGAAAGTTATGATTTTTTCGTGTTTTTTCGACTAAACCCGGTCTTACGTCATAAAATCACTATACATGTTTCTCAACTTGTGCGTCACTTATTTCCATTTTTAACCTCATTTTCGGATTCAACATTGAATTTCCCATTATAATAGATAATTTTTGTAGTTATTTAACTTTAATCAAACTCATTTATTACAATAAAAACGCTAATTTTTTTAAGGAATTTAGAATTTTCATGAATTTTCAAAAATTAGCCTCTTCGACAAAATTGGTCATAGAGGCTGTCAAATTTCAAAAAAACTGCATCTAATACTCTCTCCAATGGTATAAATCAGTTTCAATAATAGCTGTTTTCTTTGGTCTATTATTACTAAGCTAGTGCTGAAAAACACGTGTAGTGAATGTATAATGGACGCACATCCACTATGAGAGGCGTTGAGAGGGGATGTGCCCGGTTTGGTTATAGGCACACTACCACCATGCCCGGGATATTTTTGGAGGCATGTCTGTTTTGGTTATATGCGAACTACCACCATGCCCAGAATCTTTTCGGGTGCGTGCCTGGTTTGGTTATGGGCGGACCACCACCATGCCCAGGATCTTTTTGGAAGAGTGCTTGGTTTGGTTATAGGCGAACTACCACCATGCCCAGGATCTTTTAGGTGTGAGGAGAGAGATGAGGAGTGAGGAGAGAGAGAGATAAGTCAGCGACTCAAGGAGAGCGTAGAATGGCTGGAAATGCGAAGGAGGCGAGTATTATTTCCCTTAGGGCTATCTCTCATCCACTAGCTGGAGCATGGTGGGGATCCCCCACTGGGTACTTCGGTTCTCCTGGGTCTTCCGTCCCCACTTCTATGTTTATTTGGCGAAATCTTAAGTTTACAAGGAGTGGTTCTGGGAGGATACCACGACAACACGGCTTCATTGAAGGAAGCGAAGCGGGCTGGATGAAGCGTACTCGCATGTCATAATTATTTATTAACTAACAATAAATCAAGACATCATCTAAGGCAGGCATTTCATTATTGAAACAAGTGTGAACAGATATGTAGTTTACCAGGCAAGTTCAAGGCCGAAAAACAATATGACATGCGAGTACGCTTCATCCAGTCCCCTTCGCTTCCTGCACTGAAACCGTAATTTTCAGCACTAGCTCAGTAATAATAAACCAAAGAAAACAGCTGTTATTGAAACTGATTATACCATTGTAAAGAGTATTAGATGAAGCAGTTTTTATGAAATTTGACAGCCTCTAAGACCAATTTTGTCGAAGAGGCTAATTTTTGAAAATTCCAAATTCCTAAAAAATTAACGTTTGTATAAATGAGTCTGATTAAAGTTAAATAACTACGAAAACGATCTATTGTTATAGGAAATTTATTGCTGAATCCGAAAATGAGGTGATAGATGGAAATAAGTGACGCACAAGTTGAGAAATAGTGATTTTATGACGTACCTAACGTCCGGTTCAGTCGAAAAAACACCAAAAAAAAGCATAAGATTCGAACAGATAGAGATAGGACATTGGTTCAGGCGGGGTTGTACTACATTTTTGATGCAGATTAACAGAAAAAAATTGTCATAACTTATCCGGTTCCACCCAGTATAATAGACGTTACTACCTATGTACAGTTAAACTGGGTGAATTTTATAGAACATGGCGATGTTTTCAAGCACGACCCAAGTATGAAGCAAAGTGCTAATATGACGCTCAGGATCTAAGCCATGGTGTTCAGTTTTGGCAATTCTTCGTATCATAAAGTTACGCAGGCAGTAGCGTAGCCACAATTTTGAATAGTGGGAGAGGGGGGGGGGGGGGGGGGTTGTGGGAGATAGAAAATGTAAGATTCGACTTCACAAACAGAGCTGAATGTAAATTTAACAAAGCAGTACATGTCACAGGTACCGTTAGGTAAGATAAATTGATACAATAAAACATAATATTTATTTGACAACAATATTAGCGAATTTTCAAAGAAAAGAAGCTATATTGCCATACATTATGTCCAAAATTTTCAGAACATAAACTTTTGAAATTGTTTTATAGACAAATCCTTTTCAGATCATCTTGATTTCATCCCTAGATTTTAAAAACAATTTATATGTAAACTGTACATATATATTTATTTATGTGTCATTCCAGACGATATCTCACCTTGGGTACATGATAACAATTCCGCCAAAATGTTCTTATTGCCAAACAGAAGGATAAGTTTGAAGATGAGCAGTTTTCAAAAACTCTAAGGTGGTCTAATTTGAGTTTTTATGGCTCAAAAATTGGTGAAAACGGCAAAAATAGCGACTATTTCGTTGATAATAGATCGACTTTACTATCTGAAACGCATAATGCGATAAGTAATGTTGATGCAGGAAGATTTAAATTGTTTTCCAACCTATTTGCCACATATTTTTGTCCCAACGTAGTTACCTCTGATAAATAATAAAATTCATTCGAGTCCAGAAATTTATCAAGCGAGTTCGTCATTTCAAAAGATTAGTACAATCGTACAACATTCGATCAGTACCACCCATTGAACTAAATCACTCGCGAAGAAATCGTGGAAACCCATTGCAAAAAAAAACGGAGTTATTGAAAAAATAGAATATTTCCACTAATACACGAAAAACGCAAAAAACACTGTTATACCGGTTCGGTGATCAAACCGTCGTCAGTAACAAACAATAACTCGAATGTCAATACCTTCGGCAACTGTGAGCCCTTCTCTAAAAATGAGAATACAACAGATTATTGTGAATGGTTGCGAGAGAGTATAATATAAAACTGAATGCAAAATTGACGAGGAAATGGGATATGTAGGGGGGGTGATTAAGACACCTATTAAATTAAATAAAACTTACTCTAGTTCGATATCCTGGATGCGTTGATAATCGACTGCACCCATTTCTGAGATTTTATTTGGAATCCAAAAGCCCAGTAGGTCAAGCGCCTAGTGTGACCATATGGTAACGTCAAGGTTTTGCGTTCAGCAGCAGGCACAAAATTATATTGAGAAACTGTCTATGTAGTCAGATACATTACTTATCTATCCTATAAGGTTATATCGAAAGATGAAAACAATAATTGTACAAGAAAAATCACAGTCGAAAAACTGATTTGGCAGGTGGAAAATCTTGAGCACTGATTGTAAGAAGTGAATTCGAGAATAAAACACATGCTGTGAAGCTGGGAACGGAAGGAGAGGGCTGGGGGGGGGGGGAGTTAAAAACAAGTGACCAGAGTTGGTTAAAACCAAAGACAGCTGCTCATCATTGTAAACATCGTTAGGCCTAACCCCTACCTTCGTTACCATATGGTAACGCCATTGGGTTAAAACAATTTATACTGTACGTATATATTTATTTATGTGTCATTCCAGACGATATCTCACCTTGGGTACATGATAAAATTCAACATTCCGCCAAAATGTTCTTATTGCCAAACAGAAGGATAAGTTCGATGATGAGCAATTTTCAAAAACTCTAAGGTGGTCTAATTTGAGTTTTTATGGCTCAAAAATTTGTGAAAACGGCAAAAATAACGACTATTTCGTTGATAATCGATCGACTCGACTATCTGAAACGCATAATGCGATAAGTAATGTTGATGCAGGAAGATTTAAATTGTTTTCCTATCACACTTGGATAAATGGCTTCCCTGCCTTAGGTTGTGAGAAAGCTGTAATGAACGTTAATTTAATGGAGCAAATAACGCCCTGGTATGTGGCAGTGGAGTGTTTGGGAAAAGATTCAACATAAGTAGCTCCCATCGCCTGAATTTAACAGTAAAGGAACTTGTGATGGTATCTGATAGGAAAGTAGTTTGGCCGAATCGACCGGAAGCCGATGGCCTTTCGGATGAGATGGAAGACCGGGAAGAGGATTCAAAAGGAGGAAACAAACCCGAAGGGCGAGGGTTAACCCTGGAAAGTAATAACGCGCCTTGCGGGGTGCATTAGCCCACCGGTAGGGGGCGCCCTAGGATAGGGTATGTGGTGGGGGTCGGAAAAGCGTGCAGCTATTGCTCGGTATAAATCCACCGTTTACCTTAAGAGGGTAAGAGCTATTAAGGGTCGTTCCTCTCCTATACCCTATCCCACAGTCCTGCTCGCCCCTCCCGTTTCGCCATCACCGGCAATCAGACCCCTTCATCCCAGGGCTCCTCTTGGGCTGAGGGCTCCCCGAGTCGGCTTCCGCCCTTCAAAAGCACGTCGGGAAGCCCTCCTCGAGTGGGGAGCGAATAAAACCCACTTCGATGACGTCATCGGATATAACCTCCTTTTTCCATGGCTATCCCACCCGAAAGGAATATCAAATCCTACAAAGCTTCCATAATGTTATCCTGTTAAATCAGGGTTAAGCTGCCGTTTGACTCAGTCCTCGGAGCTCAATACGACCCTCAACATTTCCTTGCGACTGTCGTCTGCTTTTTTCTGCTGACATCCGGATAAAAGTCACATCTCTTCCCATCACGAGGGTTTCCATCGAATAAAATCTCGCTCTAATACATTTTTGTTTTCCTTACCCCATAAAATTAATTATACCCGATGTTTTCATTAACCTATGAGTAGGGTAAGGTGGAGGAATGGGATACCCTTACTTTTGTCCTTCAATAGCATCGTTCAGAATAATCGTGCAGATGTGACATTGGTCTCATTTTGCCAAAAATTCATTGATTTGTGATAATTTGGACTTGTTTTTACCGGTTATTGAACCTACCAATTGATATTCCTCGCTAAAGCAAAAACTCAGTAAAGTCCTTGCCACATGGGTTTATTATTCTCTTGGAAATACCAACCGAAATGCTGGAGATACATGTGTTGTTTCTTTCATGTGCAATTATTGAAATAGATTGTAGATGGTTCTTACCAATAAATTATAGCCCCCAGAACATGATATAAGCTCCTATTTTTGACAAAATATCACTGATGCTTGATAGTGCCATTAAATTGTCTTTATTCACCTGTTGAAACTACTTCTCGTGTTATTATACAAGTTTATGGTGATTTCAGACAATTTCCCAGGTTTCTGAATTTTGGGAGTTGAACCTTTGTTACAACCTCAATTTTTCACTCTTTGGCCAAAATCAACTTCATATTCGCTCTTCTAGTCATAAAAAACATGGAAAACGATACCTCACAAGCTCATGTTAACTAAAAACTCAAACATCCCTCGTAAGCCCCTGTTTCGTAGCACCCCCCGGTTGTATTTTGATCGGGCGGCCAAGCTTCGGAGCACCACTAAGAGCCAAATGTGTTCCCAAACGGAGACCCAAACTGTGTGCGGAAGAGCGACGATTTTAGACCAAATTTTAACATGAATTTTTAAGGTTGAACCTTCGTTAGTGACCTCAATTTTCCACTCCGGTCAAAACCGATTTCATTTTCGGTCTCCTCGTCCTAAAAAACGTGGAAAACGATACCTAACAACCTCATGTTACTAAAATACTAAAACCCCCTATTTTTACCCCATTTTTCACCCATAACACCCTTGGGTATACTCCGATCGGGCTGCACTGTTTCAGGACACAACTAGGGCCCAAATGGAGCCTGTGTGCGAAAGAACGAATTGTTTAGACCGAAAACGAAGTAGTTATGCATGATAATTATGGCGGCCGGACATTGAATTTTTGGAATCTACGCACCTTGAAACGCAGAAGAAAAAATTTTGAGAGGGTTTTATAAAAATGCTTTGCTGAGCGAATACATAGGTGTATTATTCACAGAATAATACCTACCTAAACCAAAATGCAGTGTCGGTCTAAAAAATTCGTTCTTTCGCAACCGGCTCCATTTGGGCCCTAGCGAAAGAACGAATTGTTTAGACCGAAAACGAAGTAGTTATGCATGATAATTATGGCGGCCGGACATTGAATTTTTGGAATCTACGCACCTTGAAACGCAGAAGAAAAAATTTTGAGAGGGTTTTATAAAAATGCTTTGCTGAGCGAATACATAGGTGTATTATTCACAGAATAATACCTACCTAAACCAAAATGCAGTGTCGGTCTAAAAAATTCGTTCTTTCGCACACAGGCTCCAATTGGGCCCTAGTTTTGTCCCGAAACTTTGCAGCCCGATCGGAATATACCCAAGGGTGTTATGGGTGAAAAATGGGTGTAAAAATATGGTTTTTTGGTCTTTTAGTAACATAAATATGAGCTTTTGTGGTGTATTTTTCCATGTTTTTCAGGGCGAGAAAACCGAATATGAAGTCGATTTTGACTAGAGAGTGATGGATTGAGGTAGTAACGAAGGTTCAGCTCCCAAAATTATGTGTCAAAAACCAGGGAATCTACGCTCCTTGGAACGTAAAAGAAAAAATTTGAGGGGTTATTATAAAAAGGTTTTGCTGTGCGATTACATAGGTGTATTATTCACGGAATAATAAACCAAAAAGTGCTTTGGATATTACCGTTCCCCCACTAGCCGAGTTACCCCCCTCTGGGGTAATCGGATCCGCTTATTTTCTTTTGGAAATTGGGGCTCGAAAAGGGTGTGGGGGAATGGCATCCGCTGTTGGGTAATGGGATCCACTCAAAATAGCGGATCCCATTACCCCATATCTAAGGATGCCATTACTCCACTTATTGAAATTTTGGTGAAACACTCTGACACCTTATTTTTTCTGAACGGTCTATTTATACTGACACCTAATTATAGACACGCGTGGCTGTATCAAATCGAATTGGTTGTTATGTGACATAATTAATTTCATTTGAAGAATGATGATTATTTTGGATTTTGTTGATGGGTACTTCACCAAGCTGTGTGCTTCAAGAATAACAGCAAATACTAATTATTGGTGATAATTAATAATAACAACTGATGTTAGAATACATTGTTGAATCCTCCGCACATTTATGAAACTGTAAATCCCTGGCCGGCTCAGGTACTGGCTTTCCTGGTTGTTGGTGGGTAGGGGGGGTAGGGGGGGGGGGGGACTTGGGTAGGTATTTACCACAGAAAACAGTGACCTACCCAGAAGGGGAATTTATACAGGTAAACTACAGACCGTTGTGTAATAGTTCTTTTTCCCCCTTTCACCCAATTTCATGGGACACTGCCTATCCATCGTTGACTCTCCCTTGGGTCGCAGCTCTCCCGACCTCTCCATCCGCGTTACTTCTATTTCCATACTACGGTCGAATCATGGTGCATACATTTTGATGTAGTCTTGATCATGTGTCACCTACTTTTTTGGATGTACAGAGTCAGGTAAATCTCCAGTAGTAGTACGTAGTATTAATATTATTATTATCCATATGCGAATGATCAATCACACCCCCAATTAATCCAGTTTAGTAACAAAGGTCGCTCTGAAAATGCCATACGTTATGAAGATAATTGACAGCAGTTGTGTTGCGAACAATGTTAGACGTTGTTTTTGGCTCACCGACGAAGTTTGATCAGCGAAATGAAAAAGAAGAAAACATTACCACCGAAAATACCGTTCACGGCGGGTTGGGGTTTCAATTCCAAACAAACCAGTCAGTAGGAAGATGGAGGGGGGTATGAGAGCTGTAGTAATTTTCTCGTTCCTTATTGCGGTACAAGCAGAAACCCGGTGGAATGAGCTGGAAAAGAGGCGGGAGACTGAGAAAGACGCCAAATCTCACGGTGATCAATATAAAACTCAAGATCGGGACCTTAACAGCGTGAACCCAGGAATTAATTCATTTCACAGCGCCCCTCCTTCATTACCTACCTACCTTGTAAGCCTATCGAATGGGTACCCCCTCGCCACCACCGAAAAATTGCTTAGTTCCACCACGCTTCCAATACCCATCGAACTATAAGTCATCCCACCCCCTATCACAGATTATACCAATTTAGGATATACCTTTAAAAACAGGTATTTCTTTTAGTAGACCACCAATAATAGCTGGTACTTGTATGTGTCATATGTGTATGGCTGCTAACGTGCAGTCCACCTGTGCGTGATGATCTCACCAACAGATTTGAAGATTCTTTTCATAACTATAAGGTGTACCACAAGTACTTATTTATAAACTACGCATAACATGGAAAATATAACCCTACTTATTTAATACATAATACGCCATACCGTACGTAAAGTTAGTAGGTATATACAAGTTAGATACGTTTAATAGTGCAAACTGCTGAATACCTATTATAGAACGCTGCAAATGATTAAAAAATGGTTTATTATCTACCTGTATAGATGCCCGTTCAGCGTAGATCACGGTTTACTGTGGTCGATACTGAAACGCCTAATCGTTATCTTCTTCTTCTTCTTCTTCTTCCCAGTTACTTGTCTTGGCCGCAGCCGCCCAATCGGTTTGAATGGTTTATTAATGAGATTATCACACAGCAACGAGCACAGTATTGACAGCACAGAATTCAATTATCTATATACAACCAACTCACCCATAGCATCCATTAACACCTGTCCAGCAACAACAAAAACCACCCGGTAACAATGTAGTCAAACGCACTGCCTATCTGCACCCCCCCCCCCCCCCCCCCCCCAGGAAATCCCTTGGAGCCGACCTCGGAATTACAGTTTCGTAACAATGTGCGGGATTCGATAATTTAGTCGTTGATTATTTGTTGTTATTCATGAAGCATAACGTTTGTTCAAGTTACAAAAGTGCCTATCAACATAATCCAAAACAGTTATCATTCTTCAAATGAAATAATATCACAGGAAAACAAACTCTATCATAATAAGGTTATTATAATAAAATTAGTATATTTATTATAAATTCTATTATTATAATTACATTATAACTATTATAATTATTATAAAACTATTATAATTACTACAATTTGTAATGAATGAGGGGTTTAACTTCGTCGCCCATACAGCGTAGTTTCCCCCTCTCCATTCGTAAGAAAGGTAGGGAGGCAGTGTGACAGCTGCCCCCGGAGAGACTGGTTTGATTATAACGCAATGCCTCCAGGAGTTGACGATTCGTTTTCGCGAATCGACCGCCCTTTCTGCCACGTGTCAAAAAGGTCGGGAAGAGCCCGGATCCAATATCGACGGGATTCCAATATACCGTCATACTCCTCCCCTTAAAAACATACTTCTTTGAGAAGAAGTATGTGAAGTTAATAGTGAAACGGGACTGAATGTATTAGGGAGTTCTGATTCAGGAATGGTTCATCTGAAGAACTCCAGAGATGATAGCTTCCATCGTAATGGTACTACTTACTGAAAATTATTTACTGGTGGAGAAAGTGGCTCCTTATAAATATCACTTGGACAGAAACAGAAGGAGAAAAGTAGTTGTCAGAGGTTCTGGTTCAGGAAAATTCATCTGAACAACCTCTAGGTGACTAACCCCCATCATAAGATGGAACAACTGGAATACAAAGGAAAAACGCTGCAAAGTCCTTGTCACTTGGGTTTATTATTCTATTATTTTATTGGTCTACAGAAATGCTGGCTGTTTATTTATTGTTTCTTTCATGTAAAATAATTGAAATAGCTATTTCTGGTTGTTTCCACAAATTTTGGCCCCCAAAACTTGAATTAGGTACTACGCTCCTTTTGGTTTATTATTATGTGAATAATACACCTATGTATTCGCTCAGCAAAAAATTTTTATAACACCCCCTCAAAATTCTTTCTTTTCCGTTTCAAGGTGCGTAGATTCCAAAAATGCAATGTCCGTCCGCCGTCCGCCGTATCACGTGTACAGGCTTCATTTTCGGGTCTAAAAAAATCGTTCTTTCGCACACATGCTCCATTTGGGCCCTAGGTGTGTCCCGAAACTTTTCAGCCCGATCGGAATATACCCAGGGGTGTAATGAGCGAAAATGTGGATAAAAATAGGTACTTTTTGGTGTTTTAGTAACATGTTAGTCACATGAGCTTTTGAGGTATCTTTTTCCATGTTTTTGGGGACGAGAAGACCGAATATGAAGCTGATTTTGACCAAAGAGTGGAAAATATAGGTTCTACCAAAGGTTCAGCTGCCAAAATTGATTTTTTATGAGTCAAAAACCTGGAAAATCGTCTGAAATCACCATCAATTTGTAGAATCAGACTAGAAAAAGTGTCAACACGTGGATCAAGACGATTAAATGGTACTATCAATGTTCAGAGATAATTTATTTTTAAAAAACTCAAAAAAGGAGCGTACCTTATTCGTGTTTTGGGGGCCAAAATTGGTGGAAACCACCAGAGATAGGTATTTCAATTATTTTACATGAAAGAAACAATAAATAAACAGCCAAAATCTCTGTAGGTATGTCCAATAGAATAATAAACCCATGTGACAAGGACTTTGCAGCGTTTTGGTTTATTATTCTGTGAATAATACACCTATGTATTCGCTCAGCAAAAAATTTTTATAACACCCCCTCAAACTTTTTTCTTTTACGTTTCAAGGTGCATAGATTCCAAAAATGCAATGTCCGTCCGCCGTACGCCGTCCGCCGTACGCCGTCCGCCGTCCGCCGTCCGCCGTCCGCCGTACGCCGTCCGCCGTATCACGTGTACAGGCTTCATTTTCGGTCTAAAAAAATCGTTCTTTCGCACACATGCTCCATTTGGGCCCTAGTTGTGTCCCGAAACTTTTCAGCCCGATCGGAATATACCCAGGGGTGTTATGAGTGAAAATGTGTGTAAAAATAGGTACTTTTTACGTTTTAGCAACATATTGGTAACATGAGCTTCTGAGATATCGTTTTCTATGTTTTTGGGGACGAGAAGACCGAATATGAAGTCGATTTTGACCAAAGAGTGGAAAATTGAGTTCTACCAAATGTTCAGCTCCCAGAATTGATTTTTTATGAGTGAAAAACCTGGGAAATCGTCTGAAATCACCATCAGTTTGTATAATAACACTGGAAAAAGTATCAAGACGTGGTTCAGGACGATTAAATGGCACTACCAATGATCAAAGATAGTTAAAAAAAAAAGAAAAAAAAGAGCGTTTACCTAATTTGTGTTTTGGGGGCCAAAATTAATGGAAACCATCAGAAGTAGCTATTTCGATTATTACGCATGAAAGAAACAATTAATGAACAGCCAACCTTTCTGTAGGTATGTCCAATAGAATAATAAACCCATGTGACAAGGACTTTGCAGCGTTTTTTAATTTTTTTCAAATTATCTTTGATCAATGATAGTACCATTTAATCGTCTTGATCCACGTGTTGGCACTTTTTCTAGTGTTATTATACAAATTGATGGTGATTTCAAACGATTTCGCAGGTTTTTGACTAATAAAAAATCAATTTTGGGAGCTGAACATCTGGTACTCCGTGGTCAAAATCGACTTCATATTCGGTCTTCTCGTCCCCAAAAACATGGAAAACGATACCTCAAAAGCTCATTTTACTACTATGTTACTAAAACACAAAAGGTACCTATCTTTATACACATTCTCACTCATAACTCCCCTGGATATATTCCGATCGGGCTGAAAAGTTTCGGGACACAACTAGGGCCCAAATGCGAAAGAACGATTTTTTTAGACCGAAAATGAAGCCTGTACACGTGATACGGCGTACGGTGGACGGCGTACGGCGGACGGACATTGCATGTTTGGGATCTACGCACCTTGAAACGGAAAAGAAAAAATGTTGAGGGGGTTTTATAAAAATTTTTTGCTGAGCGAATACATAGGTGCATTATTCACAGAATAATAAACCAAAAGGTACAAGAAATACAAGGGTGGCATTGAACGCCAGGCATTGAGCACCTTAAGGATAATAGCTCGATTTGATGAGGAATAGTAAAAGGGTATAATTTAGAGCTATAAAAGAAAATTGAATGCCCGAAGTGTATATTCAAAAAACAAAGGTCATTAAAGGATGATGATGTCGAAAAGAGGAGTCCTTCTGCAAAACCTCAGAGCTCTTCGTTCTGGAGAAGCTCTCAAAAATATAAAGTGGAGGGGGTATCGAGGATAAATCCAACAAGTACCCACCAACCACGCTCTGCCAACATGTAATGAACATCGCCGCCCATACAGCGTAGTTTCCCCCTCTCCATTCTCAAGACAGGTAGTGAGGCAGTGTGACAGCTGCCCCCGGAGAGACTGGTTTGATTATAACGCAATGCCTCCAGGAGTTGACGATTCGTTTTCGCGAATCGACCGCCCCTTCAGCCGCGTGTCAAAAAGATTTCCCGTATACCGTCACAAATTATTATTATCAGGTTTAATTAGATTATTATCAGAACAGCCATGCATGAAAATATTATCTGGGCCGGATTTATACCGTTTCATTCACGATGATGTTGACGAAGCTCTTCGGTGCAAACCAAGGGCTGGTTGTAAAATGCTCTGGGTGGTCTCTGAAACTTTAGTTCAAGATCAATTTAAAAACGTGTGAAGGTGGCAGGTCTAGATTCGTTTGTGTTTCCAGTGAAGATGGGGGGCCTTCTTAACTGGCGATAATATCGCCAATCCAGAGTAGGGACTCTTGAGGGTCCACCGCCATCTTCACAAACGTGAAAAAATCCATACCCTTCCATCGAAAGTTTTCTAGCTACGGCGCTCGGGAAATCTCAAACCTTATTTTTCACCCCCCAGAGATGAATGACACTAACGCCGAGCATCGCGGACCAACTAGACCCCAAATAGGGTCGACAAACCATACTTCATTAATTTCCAAAATTTCATTATTTTTTGTGTGTTTATTATCTTAAATAATGAACCTTCGGAATCGAGTACGAAAAAAATAAATTTAACTCCCCCTCAAAATATGATGGTTCACTTTTCAAAGTACGTAGAACCCGAAAATGCAATAAAAACGCTGCAAATTATTACACAACGGTTTTTATTTACCTTTATATAAGCCCCTTCTGAGTAGATCACTGTTTTCTGTGGTCAATACTCTAGAACTCCCCCCAGGAAAGCCATTAATGGAGTACTGGAGCCGGCCCGGGAATTGAAGTTTCATACAAATGCGCGGGATTCAGTAATTCAGTCACTAATTATTTGTAGTTATTCTTGATGCGTAAGGTAAATAATAAACCTATGTGTAATAATTTACCTTTTGGTTTATTATTTTCAATAATGAACCATTGGAATCGAGCATGAAAAAAAAAATTCTTACCCCCCCTCAAAATTTGATGGTTTACGTTTCAAGATATGTAGAATCCAAAACTGCAATAAAAATATTTCTGTCTGTACGCCGTACGCCGTACGCCGTACGCCGTACGGGCCACTTTTCTTAGTTACCATGAAAAAAAATTGATGAAATTCGGGTTATAGGTTCCGTTCGGCGTCTAGTTGGTCCTCGAAGCTCGACGTTACTGTGAGTCATCTCTAAGGGGTTCAAAATAGGGGTTGAAATTTTCAAAACGCCTATACCATTTTTTTACGTAAATATTTTTACGGTTTTAAATAGTTCTTGAACTTGCGAGTTTTTTAAGACCATCCGGAGCATCGTACGTCCAGCCGTTCGTTCACAGTAAGGCCCCGAAGTTTGCACCGACAGGCATTTTCGACTCCAGTGTGAATGAAATTGTATACAATTCAAACCAAATCTCGTAACCAGAGACGCGCCCACAATAGGAATTTGTGAATACGGCCAATCATTGGTAGGGATCACCTGATTATATTGGCGGAGTATGAAGTCGAGTTGGTTGTTCTGTGATATTATTTAATTTGAAAAATGATGGCTCTTTTGGAGTTTGTTGGTAGGTAGTGAAACTTGAACAAACGTTGAAGTATTATTGATGGGTAAATTATTACTACGGTAAATCATTACTCAACGGTAAATTATTACAGAACGGTAAATTATACCATCTACGTAGAAGGGGCTGGAGTTTGTTGGTAGGTACTTTTGCAACTTTTTTCACTCCTCATCAACAATTTCTTTTCAGAACTTCATTATGTGTGTTTCTTTTTGTTAGGTACTGTTTGTCATCGGCAGAATTATTTTAGCAACATTTAACTCGTGATTTAGGTAGGTACCTAGTAACGAGTACGGGGTTAGGTACTAACCTACGGAAGGTCTGCGATCTACATAATATGTATATAATAGAATAGTACATATCATATTATATAGAAGGGTTATCTATACATAGAGCTGTGATCTGTAACAGAAGGGTATTCTATACAAAATAATAAACCGTTGTGCAGGGATTTGCAGCGTTTTTTATTTAATTATTAATGATTGTATTATTGAATCCCGCGCATTTTTCATCAAAATATAATTCCTGGGCCGGCTCCAGTACTCGAATTAGGGCTCTCCCATGGCGGGGGGGGGGGGGGGGGGTGCACGAGGGCAGAAAACACCGATCTACGCATAAGGGGCATCTATACAGTTAAATAATAAACCGTTGTGCTATAACTTGCAGCTAATAATAAATTATTATAACTTTATTACCTATTCTAATGAATATAATACTGTTTTGTTAATAGTGCATAAGTAGCCTCAGCCTAATTTATTAACACGATACTTGCAATTACCAGTGGCAAGTGTAAATAATTAATGTACACACTTCGTCACTACGTCAAGTAAATGGTCTTGCGGACGTAGTGGGGGAGGGGAGGGTGGATTAGCAGGAACATGGGTTGGCATGCCAGTGGGTTGGCGGGTGGTCTGACATGCTATTTTTGATTTGTGAATACCTCTCCATGATAAATTAACATTTAAAAAGCGCATTGGAATGTCAGCTCCTGTTGTGAGACGGAGTGCTCTGACTATTACTTGTATCTCATTATTTCATAATAGGTATATGTTTTTGCAGCGAGACCCCCATATTTAGCATGCGTATAGCGAAATCGGAGGAATTATTTGTTGTCATAAAAGTGTTACAATTATCTTAAATAATCTGCAAAATATTTTTCCAACTAAGTATTTTAGGTGGACTTCCCATGTAAGTCTTGGACACCGGTAGACTCCCAACTACCTAGTGGATGATTCCTAGAGGGATATGCGCTCCGCGGAAAGTTGGACTATCCGTGAATCGTGAAGAAAGTAAGGGTGAAGAAAATGGCTATTGACTACCGGCTGTGGTGTAAACGTTATATAATTCAAAATTATTCCGCTGAGAACATAAGTCCCTCATGGAAGAGTACCCTCGAATTCTAATCTTATATAAAATCTACAATAATAATAATTGTATGTGAAGGAAATGAAAATATAAACTGGGCCATGGTATTTATTTCCCAAATTCCCGACAAGGAGCTTTAGACGGAGACTGAATTCGGAAGCAGATCACGTTCCATATCCTGTTGCACTGGCTTTCTCATTAATGCGCAGCAATAAACGGAAAACCGATTTTAATCCTTTTTTTTTCAATAATATTGGGCATTTCAGCGTACCACGCTCTACGGCTCCTAAGGGAGATTCCAGCTCAAAAACTGAATGAGGTCAATGGGAAAGGGGATGGAAGGGGGAGATTTGCCTTTCAGGGGTTTTATGAAAATAGAAATGATTACGATGGAATGAGGTTATATTTCACCTCAATAAAAGCTCCTACGGAACGCCCGTTGAATTCACAAATAGGCTGTAATAATGATAACCCCTCTCCTTCTCCCTCCCACCACCATTTGGATCGGTGCTGTAAACTGAAGTGGGGAACTTGCGAGGAGATGGTGGTGGGGGGTAGGGACGCCGTTGGTTACTAGGTAGGGGTAGGCATTTTCCAGCAAGTAATCCCTCGGGTTAGGAAAGTCCGGATTACACCTCCCCTCTCCCCACGCTTTAAATCATCCGTTTTTATTTTTGGTTCAGCGATTTCAAAACGGGTGCCATTTAGGAAGTGGAGGGGAGTGGAGTTTTTTTAGTGGAGCAAATTGATTTGATCTGTTCTTATGGAAACGGAGCCTACGAGCCTTGACTGTATCAAGCGATTAGGTCGTTCGAAGGGAACGTGATCAGGGACTGTTAAGTGATCTTGGTGCATTAACTACTTGGATATTTTGTTAAGATATACCCAATGCACCAACACTCCAGTTGAGGAGTTAGTTATATTGAATTACCTACACCAAGGTAGTGAGTTTGATAATATAAGGAAGATCCGTGCAGGTTTCAGACGCATCAAAAAACACACCTTTCTCTTCAAGATAACAGAGAGTTGTTGCAACCATTTTCCAAAAAGCGCTGCAAAGTCCTTGTCACATGGGTTTATTATTCTACTGGACATATTCTTCTGGATTGGTGGTTTCCACCAATTTTGGCCCCCAAAACTTGAATTAGGTACGCTCCTTTTTTCCCAAATTATCTTTGATCAATGATAGTACCATTTAATCGTCTTGATCCACGTGGTGACACTTTTTCTAGTGTTACTCTACAAATTGATGGTGATTTCAGACGATTTCGCAGCTTTTGACTCATAAAAAATCAATATTTTGGGAGATGAACATCTGGTACAACCTCAATTTTCCACTCCTTTGTCAAAATCGACTTCATATTCGGTCTTCTCGTCCCCAAAAACATGGAAAACGATACCTCAAAGGCTCATTCTACTAACATGTTACTAAAACACAAAAGGTACCTATCTTTATACACATTCTCACGCATAAAACCCCTGGATATATTTCGATCGGGCTGAAAAGTTTTGGGACACAACTAGGGCCCAAATGGAGCATGTGTGCGAAAGAACGATTTTTTTTAGACCGAAAATAAACCGGTAGGTACACGTGATACGGCGGACGGCGTACGGCGGACGGACATTGCATTTTTGGAATCTACGCACCTCGAAACGGAAAAGAAAAAAATTTGAGGGGGTGTTATAAAAATTTTTTACTGAGCGAATATAGGTGTATTATTCACAGAATAATAAACCAAAACGCAACTCTAAAACGTAACTCTGTTCTAGGGTGGCAAATTCGGATGCAAAATATCCAACGTAAGTTCCGTAAGAAAGTTGCGTGTTCACGTAACTCCGGACATACCTATGTTGAAGTGACGTTAATGTAATAAGTTGTCAATGATGCATAATATTTGTCAGTCAAGTTAACCTCTTTTTTTTCATGCTAGCTGGTAACAAATTATTCAGTAGTATTAATTATTCCATTCTGACTCTTCTAAGAGTTTTGAACAATTTCTAGAAGAGCAATCTTGCTCTTTTACTGTAAAACCGTAAAGTACGGCACGGTGAGACCTTGGGTCCTTGGTATAATTTTACATAACTGCAATACTTGTAATTATAAGGCACTCACTTACCGTGCTCATGGCTTTCGGATGGCAATGCTCAAGATGAATAGGGACGCGAACCACATGATGTTCAAGCTTCCAAATATACCGAAAGATAACGCAAAATAAAGAGAATGCAAACGGCGGAAAACCTTCCCGAGGCCGGCTCCTCCTGTCTGTCGACAAAATTCGAGGTGACGCGATAGGGTAGCCATGGAAATCGAATTTGGTTATCCGCGAAGAAGTTTACTTATCAAGTTACGTAGTACGTAGCATTGAGACTCGCGACACGCATCTTTCCAATGACCAACGTGATGCTGGACAACACAAGAAGTGTCTGGAACCTGCGTCCTGGGGACGGAGACTAGCGCGATCTACAGGTCACTGAAAGAGTCAGAACCGCCATCAGTTTTGCCAATCTCACTGTTTTTCCGGATTCTGGTAGATCTACCGAGTTTTTCACCCATAAAATTCTACATACACCTAACTGTTTTCTACATTTTTTAATTTTCCTTCAGATTTCTTCTGTGTTCTACATTACACATTAGTACCTGTCTTTTTAGGACATACTGCCTTAGTAAGAGACCCAAACCCATCAAACCTATGGGTCACTACATACTTCATAAAGTTCATACCCACTTTTTTTACCGCTGCAAATTATTACACAACGGTTTATTATTTACCGGTATAGATGCCCTTCTGAGTAGACCACTGTTTTCTCTGGGTCCACCGTACGGCGTACAGATCGAAATGATTTTTAATTCATTTTCGGATTCTACGTACCTTGAAATGTAAAAACCATAAAATTTTGAGGGGCAAAATTTTTGATTATCAACAATGAAGAAGTTCCCTAAACCGGATCGCCTTGATGTGGACCCATGGGATCCCCAACTGGAAGCATACTTACTTTTCAAAATTGTCTGGGTTCCTCGGCAGAAGTCCTTGAACTGGGAAGAGCACTACTAAAAAGACATTTGCGCACCGATTAACGCGAATGGAAAACTTGACCTCAAAGGGCGGGCGTTTTGATGCGCTTTAGAATTTGTTTCATACAATCACGCTGTATGACGGATTTTTTACCCCTATGGATAGTTTTAGGTACCTACATTATAAGTTTGTTTTATTTTGGTTATCATTATTGAAATTATTTCTGTTCTATTTTCATTAGTAAGCAGGAATAATGTTTAATTTTTTTCAAACGATAGGTAGATTTTTGTACCTTGTTGTTATAAAAAAACTAATATTTCTGTTGTGAATCTACATAATAATTGTTACCATACACACAGAACTAGAATCCCTTCTTAACACTGCATACAATGGAAAACACCATAAATTAAATACCATCAATAAATATGACTGATGTGTCCAGGCTTATTATTAAGAGAAAGGCGCAACTGATAAGTAGCAGGTGCCTATTAAAAAATACACAAGTACCTAATTATAGTTCTTGGTCATTTTTAATTCACATTTTGTAAAACAGGAAATTTAATAGTGGTAGTGGTGAAAATTACCTTGGTAATATATTTTATAACATCGTTTTAAAATAATAAGTAACCTACCACTTGAGTATGGACTATTTATCAACTCTGACAAAAATGACAACACAAGTCTAAAATAATAACTACCTATGCTAGTGACTAGAGATGAAGCCGTGAACTGACTGCGTCTAATCCGAATCTATTAGATAGTTACTGATAATCTGTCCGAATCCAAAAATCAGAGTCAAAAGCAGCAAGGGTTGGAACCAAAATGACAGACTAAAAAAACTAAACGTGACTAGAGAGAAAGCCGTGAACTGTCCGTGTCTAAAAATCGAAAACGAACGTGAATTAAATCTAGATAAAATAATAAAAGAAGGTAAAACTAAGACAAAACTAGGACCGGGTAGGTGTGATATTGATTGTGGTTGGCGGGTTTATTTGTGATAACTGATAACGAAACGAGGTTCTGACTCTCTCAGTGACCTGTAGATCGCGCTAGTCTCCGTCCCCAGGACGCAGGTTCCAGACACTTCTGACAACGCAAGTCTTGAAAACGCTAAAACTTACGTCTCGAACGTAACACTTGCGTTTTCGTTCTCTCTCCCGATCGTCAATTTTTGGTTTGGTTTTTGGTTGGCTCTCTAATAGAGAGTTGTCGCAACCATTTTCCGAAAAACGGAACTCTAAAAAGTAACTCTGTTCTAGAGTGACAAACTCGGATGCTAACTACCTACTAAACGTATGTTCCGTGAGAAAGTTACGTCTTCACGTATCCATTATGTTGAAGTGACGTTAACGTAATAATTTGTCAATGATATATAATTTGTCTGTCATGTTAACCTCTTTTTTCTCATACTAGCTCGTAACATAATTATTCAGTAATAGTAGGTAATTATTCCATTCTCACTTTTCTATGAGTTTTGAACAATTTCTAGAAGAGCAATCGTGCCCTTTTTCGTGTACATCCGTGAGCCCGGTATGGTGAGTTCCTTTGTATAACTTTTAATTCCCACCATACTTGCGAAATATGAGGCGACTCACTTACTGCGCTCATGGCTTTTGGATGTCAATGCTCAAGATGAATAGGTACACGAACCACGTGAAGTAAAAGCTTCCAAATATACCTAAAGATAACGCAAGATAAAGAGAATGCAAACGGCGGAAAACCTTCCCGATGCCGGCTCCTCCTGTCTTTCTACAAAACTCGAAGTGACGCGGTAGCGTAGCCAGCGAAGAAGTTTACTTATCGAGTTACGTATAACGTAGAATTTAGAAACGCGACACGCATCTTTCCAATGACCAACGTGATGTTGGACAACGCAAGGCTTGAAAACGCTAAAACTTACGTCTCGAACGTTTACGTTCTCTCTCCCAATCGTCAAATTTTGGTTGCGACGACTCTCTACTCTTATTTTTACAGGAAAGTATGAAACTTCGGTATTTTAAACAATCCCTAATAATTTTATATCACCCAGTCAGTCTACCTTAGGCGAAGT